>VWZT01002062.1:190472-215947 GCA_013397055.1 Pachycephala philippinensis
TTCCCTTAAATATTTAGAGAAATTGATAAGATCTCCCCTCAGCCTTCTCAAGGCTAAACAGACCCAGCTCGCTCAGCCTTTCCTCATAAGAGACATGCCCCAGTCCCTTCATCATCTTCATAGTCCTCCTCTGGACCCTCCCCAGGAGCTCCATGTCTCTCTCGTCCTGAGGAGCCCAGAGCTGGACACAGCACTCCAGATGTGCCTCCCTTGACCTGCTGGCAATGCCTTCCTAATGCAACCCAGGACACCACTGGCCTTTTTGGCCACAGGGACACTCTGCTGGCTCATGGACAGCTTGGTGTCCACCAGGACCCCAGGTCCTTCTCTGCAGAGCTGCTGTCCAGCAGGTCAATCCCCAGCCTGTGCTGGAGCATGGGGTTATTGCTCCCCAGGTGCAGGACCCTGCACTTGCCTTTGTTGAATTTCAGATGGTTCTTTGCCCAACTCTCCAGCCTGTCAAGGCCCTTCTGAAGGGCTGCACAGCACTCTGGGGCATCAGCCACTCCTCACAACTTTGGGGTGTCAATGAGCATGCTGAGGAGGCATCTGCCCCTTCATCCAAGGCATTGATGAATAAATGAAACGGTGCTGCACCCAGTACCAACCACTAAAAATGGAAAAAGGAAAAATAGAAGGGAAAAAGGGGGATTGTGGATTGGAAACAAGATTTTATTTTTAATTCCGAAGCGGCATATAAACTGTACTACCCACTTGTATAACTTTTATAGACCTCAGGAATATACGTAATTCAGATATCAGTGTTGCTTTAACAAACTGTGAAATGACAACTACACGAGCTATCTTATGTGATTGAAATGTGAAATATTTCATTAGTGTCTGTGAATCTTTGTTAGATTTGGGACACAATGTTTTTTAAAAGCTATTGTTTTTAGGTGTAATTGATAGCCTATGTTTTTGGTGCTATTTTCCCCAGGAAAAATCCATTTATATAAAATCTTTCCCTCTGGAGACCAATTAGGCATATTAGCATAGTTCAATACTTTGCATTTTTGCTGACATTATGAGCTTTTACCTATGACACATCCTAGCAATATGTATACAAATATAAATATTTAAATAATACATTTAATTTAATTTAATTTAATCAATGTATTATTTTTTGTAGCTGCTTATACTACTTTTGGCCTCCTGACCTTCAGGCACTTCTCATCTACCATGAGCTAAATCTCTCACAAAGAAACTAAATGAAAATTAAGCGGTCAACAAGTAAGAAAATTGGATTTATTTTCCTACTTTCTTTGACATACCAGATGTGACAGCAAAACATGATAGAACTGCAATTTAAAGGTTAATTTCCTTAAGAGGGCCCATGTATTTATCATAACATCCAGACATCTATTTCAATTACTGAAAAAATAGACTTTAAAGCGGATGAATGCACACAGTATATTTTTGTTAAAATATGAGTGAAAAAATACTTTGCATTATCCTTTTGATGAAAGTACACTCCTTACTGACTGATGAAATGTTTCCTGTTTGTATGCTACAGACTTGCTACACACTTCCTCTAAAAGGTGCAGAGTAAATAAATTTATTTGGGCATATGGCAGAGAATTAGAACTTCCTTGCAAATCTTAACTGGCCTATAAATCTTAGAAAGTGATTTGTTTTGACATTTTAAGAGAGCATCCAAAAAAGGAAAGGGAACACTGGGAGGAGGAGCAGAGGCAAAAGTATTGGCACTAATACAGAAAAAGATAATTTCTTCTCATACCTTTTAAATATTTGGAAAGTTTCTGAAATTAGTGAAAAATATGTTAGGATTGTATTGGACTTCTATACTGTTCCTTAATGCAACCAAATGGAGCCGAAATTTCTACGGAACCAAGGGATATTTCAAGTACTTCCTGGTAAAAGTTAGTATGAAAATACTTCCCTTTTTATTGAAATACATCTTCTCATATCTTCTTAAGAGTGAGAAACTTTTAAACTCCTGTTCATGCAAACTTTGTAATATGTTACTTTTAAAGCTGAAGAATCTATTCTCCCATTCACAACAATAATCCTTATTAACTGATAAAGGATGAAATCAGAAAAGGTAGTCAGTGAACTTTTCAGAATGCTGCATCCTTATCTGAAGCAAATGGCGTAAATGATTGTAATGGCTGGTAAATGGTAAATGATGGCAAACATTTTCATTTTCATGGTATAAATCGTTTTACACAAATTGAACTTTAGATTGCAGAAATTCTGGATAACAGCCACCTTTTTCTTTGTGTCTTGTTTGAGACTACAAAGACAGTCAGAGGGAAACTAATATAGTTTCACAATCTTCTACAGTTCTTGAATTCTTATTAAATGCAAAGTGGTTATTGGGTCTTTTTAAGGTAATTTGCTAAGAGCAGAAAAGGGTGTCAAAATAATATCAATAATGTTCAGCAATTGCTAATAACATCCCAGTGAAATGGATGTACAAATTCCTTTTGGACAAGTATACATCATTCACTGACCTTTTAGTTCTTTACTAATATCACCAATGACAATGTAGAATTCTCTCAATGTCAGATGCTATGTTTTTCTGAGATGTGGGCAGCAGTCACAAGAGCTCAGCCGAGACTAACAACTTATTTAGCATAGGTCACTGAACAATTGTCAAATCTTCCAAACTTCCAGTAACTATTGATGGCAGAAGATTCAGAGCAGTGAGTCAGAGGTGAGAGACTTCAGAAACCATTTCCATTCCACTAAGCCATCCAGTCTCATCCTCTGCTCTTTTTCATTATATTTGACATTTTTTAGATTTGATCTTGGTTCCAGACTAGTAGCTTGCAGCTGTGGGCTGAGCGGATGAGACTTTTCTTAGCTGCAGAACATATTAAAAGGGAAAAATATGAAAGGTATGTGGAAAATGTGGGCCATGCAGAGTTTAATAGAGTTAGTTGCTAAGCACAGGCATTTTCAGGAAAGAGTTCACTTTCTAATGTTACTCCTGATAGCCAAACCAACTTAGTGACAGGGAACTGCTGCTTCAATAGCTGTGATTCCTCTGTGAAACAGTGTATGACCTTGGCACCACGAATTGTAACTGTGTCGTAGTCAAAATTGCTGAATTTGCTCCTGTGTGGAGAAAGAGTGATTACAGTTCACATTATTAGCAGAATGGGACTTATTTCCTCAGCTGAACTCATTCTCTTGGGAGTTCTGCATGTTTGGAAATTCTCAACCATAAACTCAAGTGGAAGGATACAAAGGAAAGCATAAACAAATACCAGGATATGGCTTCAAGAGGCAAAATAATAGTTAACAAAGAAAAACATACAACTTTTTGTTATTTTTATTTCATCTTTTAAAACAATACGTATGCAATTACATAAACTGTTCTAAAATGTGAGCCTTGATTACAGAATAATTTGACCTTTAAAAGATTCCGAATGAGCTGGTAAGTGACAAGCTAAGAGCATACTTATTTACAGTTAATCCCAAAACATAGATGGTAATCCCATCCTATTAATTCTAGAGAAATGCAAGTGAAGCAGTCCAAAGTGCTTAAGCAATCCCATCAGACAGTTTTCCTACAACTACAAAGATCTTCTTACTATTAGACAGTACTTATGTGCATGTGGTTTTACAGACTGATAAATTCTTTCTGAATGCATATATATGCTCATTAATATACATGTACAAAATAAAAATATGGATATGGGGAATACATAAATAGGTAGGTAGTATGTGTTTTATTTGTGTGTATCTTTATTGCCAGTGTACCCATAGTTAGACATAATCCATGCTATATAACTGTGCATAGAGATTTTTTTATAGGAAAGCATAGGCAAATGAAAGAATCATAGGTATGTGTATGCATATTTTACTTTTAGAAAGAATTCAAGAACACAAATACTACAATATGATTTTATACTACTTGAGTATTCTTAGATAATTCAAATTAACCCATAATGCAGAATAGACTTTAAAATGCAACTATTCAGGTATTGTTATTTAGATACTGAATTTTAGGTAACTGCATTGAATTCGTCTGAGGTAAATGAAAATCACATTTGATCTATTATTGTGTGGCTGTTATGGAAACAGAATGGATTTGAAATACACATACTGTATTGCAAAATAATTTCTTTCTGTCCTAAGAAATAAGAACCTAGCAAAAGTCAACAATTAATACTACTTTCAGCCTTGGCTTGTGCCTGCATGAGGGTTAAAGGTGCTATACAGACAGGAAATTTCTACATTTGTACAGAGGCTCATATAAGTTTGAACATTTATAGTTTTCTGCAGTGGTGAATCTTGCAGGTGCCTTATGTAGAGAGGACAACAATGTTTTAAAAACCTTTCTTCTTTAAAATTTTCACTTAGTGACATCAGTACTTTATTTCTATGTCAGAGGATAGGCGTACAACCATATAGGCAAGGGCTGTCCATAATACAACTACTGCTTTACCTCCATAGAGATGTTCTTGACCAAAAGCAGAACAATTTCCCCTCTTTGGTCTGCCTTACTACAGGCCCCATGATTGTAAGTGGTAAGATATCCCCACCCTTTCCTCTCTTTTGAGTATGGGACAAAGGGACAAAATGCACCTGACCTGGGCCTGGGCTCTCTGTGCCCTTGAACTGGCAGAGGGAAATGCAGACAGCAGAGCTGACACTGCTCGGTGTTAATCATTAGCCTGACCAAGCCCTGTAGTGACAAATGGCTCACAGGCCCTTTAAATCTCTACCTTGGAGAAAATGCTGGAAGTAATGAAAAAAAAAAAGAAGTTTCTGGTGTTTGTTTTGAAGATGTGGTATTATTGCAAAGTTTCCTCCAGCTGACATTTCACCGTAGCTCCGGCGGAGAATGCGAATGCTAAAGTATGTATGTTTTCCATGGATCACCAGGCTGATTTAAAAACAAAGTCAATAAACTTGCCTGCAACAGAAATATTTCTTGTTAAATTCCTTCCCTGTATTCCTCTAGCACTGCTGTGAGAGGCAGAGGATGCATCCAGTACTGTGACCTAGCACATAACCAATGCAATCTCAGGTTTCCCCTAGGACAAAATCTTTCAAAATGTGATTTTATATTAAAAGACAGTTTCCTCACCATGAGCATGATATTACAGAAGAAAATATTTTAAACTCATTTCTAATCTGCAACTAAAATGTCTCTGGATTATATTTCTAAGCACTTCTAAGGTTCACTTCTCCTGTCTGTTTCATCTAAATTTTATCTTTGACCCAGGAGGAAAATATCACAGAAGGAAAAATAGAAATTAATGCTGTCCAAAGACAGAAAAACTTTCACTTGGAGAAAAAGAGTAAAAATATCCCAATAATTCATCAAACAGCCACTACCTAAGTTGGTTAATAAATTATCTGCCACATCAATTTATAAACTGAGAAAGTTGCTGAACTATTCTGGCATTTGCAGCTCTTTCTTTCTATTTCAAACCACTCCAAAATTAATCAACATCAACTGTATTCCAGGATAATCAAAATAGCACTGTGGGAAATTCACCGTATTTTTTTCCTTAGATTATAAAATTTCATTTGAGATCCATCTAATCTCTAACGTTTGAATTTCACTGATTGGTTGTCAGTCATGTATATGAAGACAAACCAAGAGAATGATTTATGATCTATGGTTAATAATATAATAACAATATAATATTTTATGCTAATGTTTGAACAGGTTATCTGTCATGTAATGTTTTCCTTACAGAAATCTAAAATTTAATTGGTTCTGTAAGTGTATCTCACATATTGATGAATGAACACGCCTTGTCTTTTGAAAGAAGCAAAGGTGATAAAAGACGTATTTTTGTGTTTAAACTATCATAATACATGCATTTTAAAATGTGTCTTATATGACAGTCATCTTCATTTCACAAATGTATACTTTTTTTTTCCTCCAAAATGTATTTTCTTCTGAGGCTTAGAGTGATTTAGGTTGACTTAAAAATTATTTAATAAGAAATTTTTTTTTGTCTTCAATATAGTATGCCTATGCCAATAAAACCAGGTTATGTCCTTCTGGTGAATGAAACATAACAGTAACCCTTCTCCTTCAACTCCTCTCTACTGGCTGGCTTCATGTAAAGCCAAGATGGAAAAATAACTGTTCCATTCTTTCAACTTAGTGGTTTATTATTGCTAATACTGACAAACAGACAAAATGTCAGCCATGCTTGAGAACATGTGTCTCTCACTGCCCAGTTAGATGCAAATACCTTTCATTGAGACACGGAAAGAGCATGACAGACATACAAAAAAAAAAATTAAAACAACCCCTTTAAAAAACGTAGAAGAGCATCTTGTTTTGATCAGCATGAATTGCCCAGTATTTACAATGAAAACAGGGTTGTGGCAGTTTGTGGGGTGCAACCACACAACGATGGAATTGCAGTGAAAAGGGGACATGTTCCCTAAGACGGAATGCAGAGCAGCTCCCTATTCAATGGCTGTGACTGGAAGCCATAGCACAGCACACTGGAAGCAGTGGCCCTCTCAGCACAGCCTGACCCTGGACACCTCCGTGTGCACCCGAGCCATTCAGACATTCAGACTCCCTGCACCTTCAGACAGTACTGTGCACACGTCCATGCTGAACCTTTTCTTGCCAAAGAATCAAGGCTGAGTTTGCCTCCATACAGCTGGGTTAGCTCCTGGTCCACCCGGCCCAAAAGTCTGCAGGTTCAGTTTGTTCCTTTTTAAGGGACTAAACAACTCACCAAAAACATGGTGAATGTTTCTATAAAGGTAATTTATATGATGAGTAAAATTCATCCCCTCTGACACCAGTGGCAAAACTCCCACTGACATCACCATAGCAAAAGTTCAGCACATTTTACTGAATTAGGGTACAGCAGTAGGAAGCAGAAGTGTTTTATGTTTTCCTCTGGATATTTGATGGGTTGTAAACTTTACTAGTTGTACAATTCCCATTAGTGTCAGTAAGAGAAATGTGGCTTAAATTGAGTCAGTTCTTTCTGAGAATGTTAAATGACAATGGACTTAAATTTATATACAGCAAAAAAAGGTTTTATTTCAATGAAAAACACGCCCGTGTTACTTTGTTCCCCCAAGGTCTAAACTAAAATTTAGATGAAAGTTTACTGGTTACCCTGGGAAAACATATTTTGTGAAAATGGAGTTTGTCACACAAGGGCCAATTTTACTAGAAAGCAGCACTTAGCATCACTGGTCATAAATAACTCAGCACCTAATTGTGCAAAAATCAGAGGAAAAAGTATTTAATACTATAGGTTTTTGAAAGGAATTATAGATGTATAGTCCTTACAGACAGAAGAGTATAGACTGAGTGCAAAATTAGAATATTAGAAAGAATACTTCAGAAACTAGATGTCTGAAGTAACATTTAATCTTTAGGCCAAGAACCCTAACAGATGCTAGAAACTGAGAGTAGAAAACCAGCCAGCTTCTAAGCAACATCATAAAGTCTTCTCATAGCAAGACAAATGAATTATTTACTTGAAAATTTTAGTCTGAAATTGATTTCTGGATAAAAACTGTGAAAAAGTAAGGGCATTAAAGGGAATATAAAATATGTGTACTAGTTTGTCAGGTTGTAATGGTTGGTGGTTTCAACATATAGAAATAATAATGTTGCTGAGAAAGGATCAGTCATTCACTGAGATTTTTGTTTTTATACAGGTATTTATTAGTTTATAATTGTGTGAGCCATCAGATGAATGAATTCATTAGATGAATCTTAAGGCAAGTGACAAAAATATAATTAGTATATATACTTATATTGATTATAGAATATGTTCAGTTTGCTCTGAATATCTTACTTTTTAACAGTCTTTTCCATGGGGCACTTATACAAATAGTTTATAACTGGCAGTCTTAACCAAAAGCTCACCTTTATCCCATTAATCTCAGTGGTATCTAAGGTGGAAATCCCAAAGATAAAATTTCAGTATCAAAACTGATTATTAAAATTCAGTTTATTTTAACAGGCAGCATGAGGGGGCATGCAAAAAGAGAGACAAGCAGGAAGTGAAAGCAGCAACAGTAAAAGCATGCAGAATGCAGAATATATATATTAAATTACAGGAGGAAAAATAATTTTAAAAAGCCTTTTCAGGTTTGCAGAGGCATGTGGATTTAACAGCATTTGATCTTAGTGCAAGGAGGTATTTCAGGATTACTGCTTACGTTCTTTTAAGGAAGCTGATTATTTTGCCTCTGGATAACTGCAAATAAAGAAAAAGGGTGTCTTCTATTGTTTCATGCCATTTATGTCACACAAAAAACCCCCTACAGGTCCATTACATTGATCCCTAATAATTTCTTTTTGTTCTACAAACTAAATCCAGGACTGTATATAAGGTTAACGTATTTTGTTTAAATAGTGCTAAAGTAACAATGACTTAATATATAAAACATTAATTATATATATTCTAAATAAATATAGCTATACATAATAGTATAATAAATATAATAAGAAAACTCCTTAAAGTATTTTTTTTTTTAATTTCTTCTCATGAAATGTGATAATTTCACTTTGTTCTTTCAGAATTTTTTCTTACATTCACACTGAAGCGGAATGCTTGAATTTCCATGAGGTTGTGAAAGTGCTTAGATGAACTGAAGTATACTTCACAAGGAACCATTTGTTGTATGATGTTGATGATGATGTATGATAGTGCTCAGCTGAGAGCCAGTCCCTTGGATCAAGTGCATCAGGGATTTGAAGAGGTATTTCGTAAGCCAGGTTTTGTTGAGCCAGAGCTCAGTATATTGCTGTCTTTGGCCCTATAACAGAATCATAGACACTGAGAAGATTAATTTAGGACTCTGTAATTTCCAATTATGCCCAGATAGTCAATTTAAATTTACAAAGAAATCTGAGTCTCCTAAGCATCATTGATAAACTTTGTTTCTGTTTATCATCCAAATGGCATGCGCAAGCTATGAGGTTGACTTGAGAAACATATATATATATATATCTATATACACACATATATATATATTTACACACACTATGTTTTTGGGGTTTTCTTCATGTCTCATCAGACTCCACCATAGTGGAACATCTGTATTCTCAGGTTCTGCATCTGTGAGAAGAGTCTGTCCCTGTCAAAGCAGCTGCACTGTGAGGAGAATCAAGCCCTGGGCCAAGTGCCCAGAGAGGTTGTTCCATGCCCTTCTTTGGAAAGACTCAGTTCCAAACAGTCCAAGGCAAGCAACTGAGTCAAACTTTTCAATTAAACCTTGGCAAGCAAGAGATTAGACCAGATGACCTCAAGACATCCCTTCCAGCCTTTTTTCTTCCATGATTCATGTTCCTAAAGATTTTTAGTAAGAAAAGCCTGTTGTTACCCTAGCCCTTCTGTCTGACCCTTTTTTCTTTTATTCTTCATAATTTTGGGGATTTATATTTTCCTCCATTGCCTCTTAATTTTCTTTTGAAAGTTCTTTCCAAATAAGGTAATACTTTTTTACTGTTACTACTCTTTAGTTCAGAATGAAAAGTACTTTTTCCAATACTATGTCATTAATCTACATGCTGTAAAAGAATGGCTCAGTGCATGTTGCAGTTGAATGGTATCATTCTCCACTCCAGTACCTGTCCAATTTTGTCATAATGTAAAATTTTGCACTGCAGATACATATACTGCAACACAGTATAATTTTCTTACTTTTGCAACACAAAATTTGAATTAAAAAATCATAAAAAACAAAATAAGAAAATATTGATTTTAATTGACAGTAAAATCAATAAATTATTCCCATTAAAAGAAAAAAAAAAGTTAAAAGTCTAATTTTGTAAGCATGCTCATGATATAAAGTTTAGGAGCCTGGAAGTCTCCATTATACATTGGCTTTTCATTCAAAGATCAGCAGAAGCTCCACTATTAAATGTCAGTGTTAAGATGAGATATCATGCCTGGAGTTAAGAAGCCATAACATGTTTGTTTGAAAGGAAAAAAGGGTTTCATTTTTTGAAACTGCAGGAAGCTTCAGAGTGGCAAGAGTTTCTTCTTTCTTTTTTTTTCTCTTATTGTCTCCAACTGGCTTCATACATATTTTAAAGAAGCCATTGAGATTAGTTAAATTCAACACACAATTGCAAGCTCCATATATTCATTTAGGGCTCAAAGGAAAGAGAACCTGACAATGGCAAGCACATGTGCTGTGTTGGTTGCTGCAGGTATGTTTTGCTATTTGAGCTCCATTTCTTCCTCCTTTTATGTTCTAAATAGAACTTCACCTTGGAATTGAAGCACAGTGTCCAACTGAAATGGTAACATAAAACAACAGTGGAAGATAAAAAAATTTGAAGAAACTGAAAGAAGTAGCTTCAGGGGTGGAGGAGTGGTGAGGGAGCTATAAACTAGTCTGCATTTAAATTTTTTTGTACAGTAACACCACTTTGAGATACAGTGTGTTCCCTTTGCCATGAATAATTGAAATTCTGACTGAAAAACACTTATGTAGGCACATAAGTTCTTGTATGTGTTCTGCCAGTTTTTTTGTTTGGTTGGTTTTTTTGCCTTCAGGAGCACTAGTCAGTCTGAGTAATCATGGGTTTTTCTAATGTGCTTCTATTTGAAACCCTTCTGGTGAATCTTTGAGGCTCTTAAATCCATTTTCCTGTAAAACTTCACAGGAGGGTTTCTCTATCCACATGCATTCTATATCCAAAAATGGGTGACTGTTATGCATCTTGCAACCTTGTATTCCAAGGCAGGGGCAAAAACCTTCATGGGCAGAACTGATCTTTGTGAACTTGCAAAAGCCAACCTACTGCCTAGTAAGTCCCTTAAGCTACAGAGGGCTTGGGAAAAGGGTTTCCCTTCACTCCAGAGTCTTACTCTAGTCTCTCTGACTGTTTTCAGTCACTTATTTTTGAAAAGATCTTTCAACAGCCCTAAAGCATCTGTGAACAGTAACTAGGGACAGGCAGAACCTGTAGGCACTGTTCTTAGTACAATGTAAAGAACAGGCCTAGGGCACTTTAAAGACTCCTCTCTTCTACTCTCAGGGTTTTGAAGTGAACACTAAGCAGATACTCAGAGAATAAGTAGCAGAGCATGTGTGTGCTACCAAGCCATATCCTTCAGATAGTGTCCAATGCCGACTTTAAAACCAGTCAAAGTGTAGGTGGGTAACTGTGACTGCAAACTACCACTGAAGCAATGCTGCAACGAACATTTAATACAAATCTAACTGTCCCTGTGTATATAACTCAATTTACTCATCAACTATAGGGACCATAACACTTTTCCATTTTCAAACACGGAGTTTTGAATTATATCTTGCAGTTTCAAGACCTAATTCACTGTTTTTTGCTTTTGTTCAACATCTTGCAGATCCACAGAGTATTAAAAAATGACCATTATTTATTAATGGATCACACCAGCATTTTACGTCCACTGTAGGAGTTGTTTATGTTATATGGCCAATACACTAGCTTTTCCATATCATGAGTCATTAAGTACCAGTGATATCCCTAGTATGTGTCAGGCCATTTTCTGTCTAAAGTGACATGGTAAAAGATAAGAAATTTTTAAGCTGACTTTCCAAAAGGAGTCAAAATTGCTGTAGGAACTTTCCTTCTAGACTTTTTGGCAAAACTGTATAAAGAAGATATGCAGGTAATTATATAAAGTTACAAAAACTTGGAAAGCAGGATAGAATTCATAATGTCATTAGGTTTATACCAAGTATATATGACAAGAGTAATATTCAGCCTTGTTTACACATTTAAACTAGTTGCTTAGAACTGTACATTTAGAGGAACTTGCTTCTTCAGTTTTACTTAACAACAGGAGATTCTGTCTTCCCTCGAATTGCCGGAACAGTTAATTGCTTGTATCTTCTCTCTTGCCTCAAGGCAGCTAAAGTGATTTTGCAGCAGGACTTGAGTGGTAAGACAGGAAAATTACATTTGTTCCAATTTCTTATTTCCACTTTGATAATTCAATCCATTTCCCACTCAAGGACAGAACTGTAAAAAAACAATCATTCTTCTTTATTCTTATTTAAGAATATTCTTTAACCCTCTGATTAACAGTTAGGAAGAAACTCGGACACTCAATATTTATTTTGATCCTTTCCTCAGTATGTACAGGCAGGAGGCATATAACACTGACAGATATTTTTTTTTCTGCAGAAGCTAGATAAGCTTGCTGGCTTGCATTGCATTATTAAATAATTAAAAAATAAATCCATTAACTAACAGATATTTATAGGAAAATTATTATAGAATTATCTTCATACTCCTTTAATATAATCTTCATCAGAAAAATTATATATATTCTATATAATTCCATATATATTTTATTGAACTATCTTAATTTCAAAATCCCCATAGCCCAATTTGCTAAGATGTTACTGTGCAAAAATCAAAAGAATTACTTTTTTTGGTAGCACCTCAGTTTTTAAAATTGTCATAATTTTAAAATTGATACAGAGCAGCTATAGCACTATCAGTCTTAGTGATAGATGGAAACCTAATTTTAAATAGCTTCCATGATGTCCATGGACCATTTTACCAGTTATTTCTACTATGGGTTATAGTTTGAAAATAGAAATTGAATAATATTAATGTATTAGAGTAGTCTTGGAGTGCATGCACTGTATTCTTCTTTTATTAATGTAAGTTAGAAACTGTGTTTGTACTGTCAAGCTGATGCACTCTGCTTGCAAATGGGCATTCAGTCCATGGAACACAGCTAGAATTCATCTGCAGTGGAAGTGAAAAAAAAAAGGATGATATGATGAAATGGGTATTCTTTGAGTCTGAGTCAGAACCTCACCATCCACTGAACTGTTCACTAAAACAGATGTAGAAAAATATCCTGGTAACATAGGCTTTTTCTTTTTTTTTTTTTCTTTTCTTTTATGGCCAAGTAGCAGCTAAATTGTTCCCACTGTCAGTCACTTCATGTGAGAGCCTGAGAGCCCACTTTAAACTGGCATGATGATGTTCATAAGTCACAAGCTAAATCGAATATTCAGCCTTGAACAGAGTATCACTTTATTTCTCCATTGGGAGCAGAGNTAAGCTTGCTGGCTTGCATTGCATTATTAAATAATTAAAAAATAAATCCATTAACTAACAGATATTTATAGGAAAATTATTATAGAATTATCTTCATACTCCTTTAATATAATCTTCATCAGAAAAATTATATATATTCTATATAATTCCATATATATTTTATTGAACTATCTTAATTTCAAAATCCCCATAGCCCAATTTGCTAAGATGTTACTGTGCAAAAATCAAAAGAATTACTTTTTTTGGTAGCACCTCAGTTTTTAAAATTGTCATAATTTTAAAATTGATACAGAGCAGCTATAGCACTATCAGTCTTAGTGATAGATGGAAACCTAATTTTAAATAGCTTCCATGATGTCCATGGACCATTTTACCAGTTATTTCTACTATGGGTTATAGTTTGAAAATAGAAATTGAATAATATTAATGTATTAGAGTAGTCTTGGAGTGCATGCACTGTATTCTTCTTTTATTAATGTAAGTTAGAAACTGTGTTTGTACTGTCAAGCTGATGCACTCTGCTTGCAAATGGGCATTCAGTCCATGGAACACAGCTAGAATTCATCTGCAGTGGAAGTGAAAAAAAAAAGGATGATATGATGAAATGGGTATTCTTTGAGTCTGAGTCAGAACCTCACCATCCACTGAACTGTTCACTAAAACAGATGTAGAAAAATATCCTGGTAACATAGGCTTTTTCTTTTTTTTTTTTTCTTTTCTTTTATGGCCAAGTAGCAGCTAAATTGTTCCCACTGTCAGTCACTTCATGTGAGAGCCTGAGAGCCCACTTTAAACTGGCATGATGATGTTCATAAGTCACAAGCTAAATCGAATATTCAGCCTTGAACAGAGTATCACTTTATTTCTCCATTGGGAGCAGAGTGTCATAGGAAGTTACCATGGAACTATTTGATGAAGTTTTGTAATGGCTGAAACAAACTAGTGACTAAGTTTTTCATATGCACTCTGGTTTTCCACTGAATTCAGGCACAGGAAAACTGCTCCCTTTTACAGAAATTTCAGTTCAATTAATGAGTTGGACAAGATTCAACCTTCTTCTCTTACCGTTGTTATTAGCTTCCAGTTTTAGACTTAGCTACTTAGGAAATAAGGCTGAAGAAAAAAAGAATGAGATAAGTTTTGGTAGAGTATTCTACCTTCAGGTCAGAGAAAACAAACACTATTTTAAGATGGGACCACTACTGAATACTTTGACCACACATAAAAGTTCCTTTTAAAGCAATTCTAACATTCTGTTCATTACTTAAATCTTCAGATTTTTACAGTTTTTTAGCATATATGTTTCAGAACAGCACCTGCATATACTCAACTTTAGGAACAATATTCTGCTTTTCTGCTTGAAAATTGTAGGTATCTGGTTCTTTAGGGTTAGATACAGAGATTTTGTTAATGATTAGCTATAAAAAAAAGTACCTAAAGGATAAGGTTCTTTAAAATCACAGATTAGCCCCATAAGCCCAGCTCTTAGAATGTTTCATAACTTATAATGAACATTTATCAAAGCACTGAATTCTTGGTTTTTGTTTCTCTTACATCTGCTTTTCATTTGATAATGTCCATCTTCTACTCTTCCATAATTCAAGCTCTGAATTACAATTTCAACCATGCACTTCAAAAGTATTTTTTTTCGGTAACGCTTTCTGTTCTTATTACAAACATTATCATGAGGACTGATTAATTTTCTCTAATTCTCTGTCCTTATTACAATTCTTGCACTGCGAATAAGACATTAAACTTTTTATGTACAATATATTATTCACCTGATGTACTGCATTAACCTTTCAGATCTTTTGTATTTTAGTAGGCTGGCAGTTTTATTCCTTTTTAAATTTTATCGGAGTGATGGAAGCAAAAGGTAGCAGAGACAACCAGTCAAAATTCCAGAAAACTGACAAGGTCAAAACTCTTCTACCCTGTGCAGTGTAGGAAAATGTAAGCCTAAATTTTAATGAAAATATTGTCAGGAGGACAGAAATATTGTGATATTAGAGTAAAATAGATTGATATTAAGTACTTTTTCATTCCTGCTTAAAAGGATAGTTTAGCACCATGTGGTGGTTTCCTAGACTTAACTGGTGTCTTCAGTTTACATTAGTGGCAAAAAACATTTCTTTCTTTTTATAATTTTATTTTTTAATAAGCCCTTTGTTTAGTGCTATTATTTGTGAAAGATATTTGACAAAAGAACTGGAATGAATGTATTTATATTGCCCTTTTTAGTGGCATAAAATTAATTTTGGTCACTTGGACTTTGAATGACAAGTTAACTTGCTCTTGATCCTCAAAAAGATCATTAAAATAGTTAACTTTGTGCCTAAAGGCATCTAGCTAATTTAAAACTGAAGTCCAGTTAAGCTCTCATTTCTGGGAGCACAACTCCCAGGAATATTTTGTTGAAACTCCACAAAATAACAAAATAACATGAACCTGAAAAAAAAAATGTTGAAGACAAGGCCTGATCAGGAATGTTCCTTGACCATCACTTAAATATATAAAACAGTTTTTTTATAGAACCTCTCCCATTAAAAGGTTGCAAATAATATTCCTTTTGTTTCTTCCTCGCATCCTGACAACAGGCTTGAATAGGAGAGAAATATTCTGTAGGAACACTTGCAAGAGCTTATAGCATAATAATATCTCAGTCTCTTATTTGCCTTAGACATGTTAGTTTAAATCTTTTAGTTATTTAATCTCTTTACATTTGTAGGAAATGTTAAGTACTGTCTGATGTATAGAGTAAAGACGAAGTAAATTGTTAAGTAAAGAAAATCTGAATTATTATTTTTTAGACTATTATCTGCCTCTGGATGGGCTTATTACAAAGCAAATGCTAAGATGTGAAGTTGTGACACCAATTTGTGGCGTTTGAGTTCATATTTTTAACCAAATTTCTAAAATGCATGTGCAGAACAGAGTATATTTTATTGCCAGAAAATCTTGTACTAGCTAATCCTTTGATCTTAAGCAAGTGTGAAAAAAAAGCATAATAAAGCAACATCACTAGTGATCAAACTTACTCTTAAGATATTATATAAGAAAAAAAAGGTTTAAAAAAAGCTCCCAAGCTCCATTATTTTAATATTTCCCATCTTTAAACCAAAGGCCATAATATAAAGCTCAAAAAGTAGCTAGAATATTGTAACAGAATGTTTTTAATTATGCAAAACATTGTAATTTAAGAAAATTAGTAATTAAGTTTAATTGTTAATAATATATTATGATTCAAACAAAACATACAAATATTATACTTTTTTTCCTCGTATTTACTCAAATTAATAAAACCTATATAACAGATTCAGCAACAAAGTAACTAGAAATACTGGTCTATTTTTCCAAGATACTCTCAGGACTAGATTAATGATAAGGGAAAGCAGAATGGATGAACTGACTGCCAAATCTGGCTGTCATGGCTCCCAAGCTATGTTGTCTAGCTGTGATACTGATATTTTAGAAATGTGCAGAAAGTCCAACAAACTAATAGCCAAAGTAATTAAATGGAAAGTCAGTTGTTTTTAATTCTGGGATCTGTGTAAATAATAGTCACGAGGTTTATATTTTTACAGGTTTTTGCAATTTTCTCCTAAGTTGAGAGTTAATTAATCAGATTTTGCTTTAAGAGCATAAAGTAATACCTTACAAGAAGAGTTCTGAAAACTTTTTTAAATTACGCCTGTCACGGAAGGATGATATGTGATGTGTATTTAAATACTAGTTTGGAACTACAATGGGACTGCTAGTCATCTTTTGAAAAACAGACAAAGTTTTTTATTTATTACTAACTTCAATTGTAAGTCATATGATTTCTTTCAAGAGAGGAACTTGCATTTACTGCTCTATTCCTGCTTTCCGCAAATTCAAGTCCTCTTAAGTATTCTGTCTTTCTCAAAGAATTAATATTTAGAGAGCTGAAAGTTTTAGCTTTCCTGGGACAAATAGGAAGTTATAATATCCCTGGGATCAGACAGTCTGGTTGCTGCTTGAGAGAAAAGTTGCTTCACGAATGTCCTCTTGAACTAGGTGTGCATATATATGCAGTAATATTCTGTCCAGTTTCAGTCACTTCGGATCTTTTAGTATCACACTTTAATTATTCTAGTGCCTTTCATAAGATATTTAGTGAAGGGTGAAAGTATCGTGGAGCAAGGGAACAAGTTACATTAAAAACAAAAAAAAAATCAAGCAGGCTTTATTTTTATGGTCAACCTGATTAGAGAGCATACAATTATGGTTTTTATTAACATTTAGGAATCCCAATATTTAATAGTAATGTAATATCCAACACCATTCTTAAAAGTCTTTCAATAAAACCCTATCCATTTCACTCTAAGGGGTTTGGTTTTTTTATAAAGGATACCATAAATCACCAGCCTATCTATTGAAATTCTCTGTCTTATGGCCTTATAAGGAAAAACCCAAGCAACTGTACAAACTATACTATGAACTGGATAAAGCTATGGAAGGCTATTTAACAATAACAGAATGAGTCCTCTGCTCAAAGAGAACACAAGAAATCTAGTTTTCTATGGGTAGTATATTTAAGGCAAGTCACCTGGTGTCCCTCCTGTGCAACCATGTCACAGAACTTGACAAGTTATCAAGACATTCATCCTATCAGAATACATTTAAAAAACCCCTACTACTTAGGATCACTGAATAATGGTAATATTTTAGTTAAGTTGCTAAGTATAAAAATGAGGTGGAGGAAAAATCCTGTTGCCTCCATGTCTGACTGATCCTGGCAATGTGATTTCCTATATTTCTTTCTGTTAGTGGGAACTGTCTCACTTATTTTACATTTTTGGCTTTCACAATTATAGTCCAATTTTACAAGGGAAAATTAGCTTCCCTAAGGTAAGTATTCTCTTGTTACATGAGAGGTGAGATCCAGACACTGTGAATTACTGGCAGAGTCGGGTACTTTCCTGTGTTTTTTTTCATTTGGTGAAAGCTGGTTGAATACTGTTTTATATTTTGGACCAGAAATGACATAAAAAACTTTTAGAAGAGGAAGTGTATTTCCTTCCAATCAGAACTGTATTGTTCCACTAAACCTAAGATCCAGCCACATAGTTATATGCACCCAGAGTTTTATAATGCAATTCATAAATGTTTCAAGGGTAATTTGAAACTAACTGTAATTTAGACAAAGTCTTGTGTCTTAAAATGAGTAAAGTTAGCTTAGTTGCTCTTTTCTTTAGACTTAAACATTGATTAACAACTTCAGTCTGTGCCTTTTTCTGTAAATTACTTAAAGACACTTTATTTATTTACTTTCTGTTTATTGAGCATGTAAAGAGTGTACATCCATTTCAAAACAATTCTGCCAATTTAGATTTAAGTGTCTCTAGCTGCTCGGATAAATATGACTGCAATATGTTTGACTTAAAATAGTTCTTAATTTCTTGTTCACGTTTGTTATTCTTTTATACTTGTTCAGTCTTTTGCTCCAGTTACCCCAATAGCTTCATCTTTTCAGTTTTTTTCAATGTATGAAGACAGAGGTAGTATTTTATATGGAGAGTGTGATTTTTATCTTGGATTACTTAAGTGAAATATACATATGAATCCTGTATTGGTTTAAATTGAGATTATATGGATTAAGTTTAGTAAAATCACAGTTATAATGCATATCCACATAAGTAATGGATCTCAAATGGATCTCAATCTCAAAGAATCTCTCTCCATTACAGACAATGATAAATAGATGATTTAATTATCCTTTTCTACCTTTGTATAAATGTTAAAGTCCTATTCTCATTTTTGCATTTTTTTATCCTTTTTCTGCCTTTTTTTTTCATTCACTTTCTTTTGGGTTTTTTTTGGGGTTTTTTTTGGCCATATTTCTTCACTTTCCGTGTCTTTCTTTTCTACTTGCAATATTTTGTACCTTGTCTCTTCCTAAACTTTGCTCATACTTATTCACCCATATCTACTCTAGCGTAACGTTTTCCTTTCTGTTTTTCATTTTCTTCTATCCGTATTTCTGCCTTCTGTCCCTTGATTCCCTTCACCTCTACTCCCTAGCTGTTTTTGAGCTAGCTGGCCATCATTCAGACTTCCGTGGAACACCTGTTTGGATGGCACATGGGGCAGAAAGAGCACACGCTGAAAAGCGACCTGGCCCAAAACTCTGCAGGGTAGAGTCTATAGGTCAATCTGTTCTCTTTGGATATCATCTCAGGTTTGGAAAGGGCAAGCTTGGATCTGAATGACAGAGAGGATCAGTAAAAGCAGACCATAAACATTCTATCATCTCTGTTGTATTCCTTTAGATTTTTATTGATTAACTGTATACATTACCGGTAGGTGATAAAGCAATGCTGCTTTAAATACAGAGTGGAAATTCAATGGCTTTAATGGAGACTGAAACTTTTGAAGTCAGAAATCAAAAAAACCAAGTCAGAGGGAGTTCATTCTGCCATATTACAGTAATATTAAGAACCATCCTAAAGCCTAATAAAATAGGCATGTGAAGTTAGTTTAAAAACTCCAGAATCTCTTGTTTTCACTGTTAGTGAGGCTATGTCACATAAACAATGATGGTTTCCCATGCAGAGAAAATGTCTCCCAAAAATTTAAATAAGACTAAGGATCCTAAAATAAAGCTTAGAAAAACATATTTGGATTACTAGGTATCTACTAGATCTGTTTAGACTTTTCTGGAGCATGAACATAGAAAAAGGTAGAGCTATGTCTGGAATTTTGGGCAGTAAACAGCACCTCTGATACTACCTGTTGATTAAAGTTTTCTAGCATATTTTGTTAATTCTCACATACATCTACGACAAAAAGGAAAACATCAGTGGCCAGCCTAATTAAAGATAGATTAGAAAAAAACAAAAGTAATTTCATCTTTTTAAACTGTATTTTCTGCTTTGCTGATGAAATATAATATATGTGAACTTTTACATTAATTGAACTGTTAATATAACAGTTTGGCTTCCCTTACAAGACTCTTCATTAAGCCTCAGTTCCCTTTCTCATTTCTTTTGACTCCACAGTGGATTGTAGTTTTCTTTCTCTCACCAGTTGCATTAATGAAGAAAGTCCAATTACCAAATCAGACCAACTGTTTGTTTACTCTGGTATGACAATGGAAGAAACACTGACAAAAAGGACAACCTTATTTTACTGTCAGAATGTATATTTGATAACATTCGTGACCTTGTATTTGCTTTTCTTTCTGTGTTTATTTTATCTTTGTTCCTAGAGCCATCTGTGATCGTTACATAGAATATAAATCACACACACAATATTTGTGCAGCAAATACAATAAGGACACTAAAAATACAGCAGCCATTAGACACTACTTCAGTTCAAACAATAACAATAGCAGTAAATTGTGTTTATATGGGTCTTTGGATGCTTTACAGTTTTTACTGCAAAGTAGATTTTAATGAGTTACCCCAAATATCTGTGTTGAACCTTGCAGCCGACAAGACATAAGAAAAAATAAGATGAAAAAATTATTCATGATGTCATGTTAACATCCATGTTAACATTCTACAAAATTGCTCTGTTTTGGTGAGTCTAAAGAGGCTTTTCTATTCCAGAAAGTTTTGACAAAGAAAAGTTGCATAGCTGCAGCTAGCATTTGAACCATATGAAATCAAGCATGGATTTTTGGTCCAAATCCTTCACTCTTATTCATCTTTCCCTTCTCTCTTCCATCTCCCTTTCTCATTTGAGGTATTTTCACACAGCTGTCCTAAGAAAGGACAAAGCAGTATAGATCATATGTTTACATCTTAAAGGAGCCAGGAGCTTCTGAAATTGTGGAAACACAAATATATCTAATTCAGTCTGTTTGTTAAAAGCAAATGCTGTCACTTCTGAAATACATATATCCTCTTTGAACTGCTTCCCCTCCAACAGCTGTACTGGACAAAAGAAAGACTATGATGAGCAGAAAGGGCAGTTCTGCACTCCAGAAGCAAAAGGAATCAGCATTAAGGAGTTGTGAGGGCTCACTGAAGAAACACTTCTTTCTTCTCAAGGGTTGGGAAAGCTGCCCAATATAACGAGCATTTACATTGCCTGGAAATTACATTAGAACATTTGGGAGACGTTTCCTTGAAATATGGATAATTTCAGGGCCAGATATTTGGAACTACACATGCATGGTATATTTGAATATTGTGCAAATATTTACACATGAGTAATATATCAGTAATTTTTGTGGCTTATGCTGAAATGTTTGATGTATAGACATTTTGTTGCTCCAGAAATCTGGCACTTAAGCAGTGATAAACTAGTTTTGCAAACCAGAATAGAGAGCTTTGACTCAACTTTCAGTTCTAGGGAAAACAATACTGAAAGTAAAGACTGCGTGATGCAGATGGACGCATTTCTCTTCACACCACTTCGCATTTTCAAGAATTTAGACGAGAACATATGAATGTCTGCTGGTGCAAAGGTGTTCTTTGGGGCTGAAGCACCACACTCACTTTTTTCTAGACATCTGAGGGAAGATTAAAGTGGGGTCACAATTACATTACTTTCCTTGGACATGCATCCAGCTTTGTGGATGAGCAGGCTGAGCTCCTCTTCACACTCCCTGACAAGCCAGGCAAGGTACAGTAACATTTTTAAGAAAAACAATGTGAAATGATCAAAGGGAGTAATTTGTAGTCCACAGAGATTAACATTCTCAAGTGTTCAAAATGTCAAAATTTTCTGTTATAATAGTCATAAAAATTTATTATGCTATGAAATGCTTTGTCTGTTTTTTCCTAAAGCATGGAGCTCTTTTTCCTAAAGGCAGATGAGCCATCAGAAGCAGTGATTCAAAAAGATTGGTTCACTACCTGCAAAATGTTTCTGATTCAGTTCAAAAAATACTGCCTTTAACAATATTTTCACCTTTTGTATCTAAATTTGTTCATTATTTATTCTTGGCTTCATTTTTTCAAAAATTGTATTTTAATTTCAGCACTTCAAATGGTAGCAAACTGCTTCTACGGGCCTGGGATAGAGATCTTATATTATAAAGCAGACTGATAGAAAGGCCTAGAAAAATAGAAATCAAAAAAGATGTGATGGGAACATGCATAGGTTGCTTTGTGACTGCTGCTTTATTTCCCTGTAGGTTATTTTTTACTCTGACCAGACAGAAACCTGGACAACTTCACTTCTGCAAGAGTTCAATGGCAAAGGAGATCTCATCATCTGTTTCACTGAGGTCTATATATTCTTGCTGCCATTTTTATGCTGACACTAGTATGTGCACAGCTGTATCAGGAATTGTGACTTTAGCAGCCCTTGCCAAAAGAAATACGCAGTTCATGGGTTTGTGTGGACCACAAGAAGCCATGTTAAAAAGAAAAAGTGTTACAAATCTACTCTATTTGTCCATACACTACATGAAGTTCAGCAGTTTGTTACCAGTAAATACAGTGCCTAATTTCGCTAAGGGTTAGTGCTGTTTTTAGCAGTTAAAAATGAGGTTCAGACAATGTAGAGGAGTCTATTTTCAAAATGCTTCATCCTACATCATGAGTCAAAAGCATTGACAGTGCCAAATCATGTCATTTTAGCTAAATATACTACTAAAAGGAACAATCTAATGTTAAAAACAGCCTTTCTTTTGAAAAAAAATATTCCCTTTGGCTTTATTTATGGAATCAGCATGATAACTATAGGCTGTTCTACCTACTTGAAACAAAAACGTATACTATAATGTGAATGGCAAATGGTTTAGAGTGAACTAATGAACTTAGCTATAACTTCATAAACACCATGATTTGATGAAAGAGTAGTAGCTAATTTCAATTTTGCATACCGTCGTCAGTCCATTTTACTTTTTCTTTTTTTTAAGTGAAGGATTTTTACTTAAAATTTTTACTCAAAGAATGAAAGCCTAACTGACATGTAGAAAGCCCCTTATATGCACAATAAAATGCATGTGTTTTTCTGAGCTATCTTCCCCAACTTTATGATTTCCAAACTGATGTGGAAGAGAAAAAACCCTTTACAGGCAGGGCAAGCTCCCACTTCTTTCAGGATGCACCTCACTGCACAGGGATGGTATCAAATAATGATACCGTCTATGAAATAGGAAGAGAGCTTGAGGTTACCTAAAAAACATTCATGAAAAGAAAAATATAGCCAGATGATTTGTTATTGTGTGCTAATAATTTTAACAGAGATATTCCATCTGGTCAGTACCTGATGCAGAACGGCTTTTCCAGAGATGAGCTTTGCTGGTGACCTTTTTGCCTGCCACCAGTGCTGTGGGGTCACGAGTCACTGGCATATGTTCTAGCATGACTGAATCCTCTGAACATCCGAACTATCTTCTTGGAAAATAATATTCTAGTAACCTAGTAAAATAGGCTTCTCATTTTCCCGAGAGGGTCTGAAAACTGTGTGCCAAGTGAGGTGCAGAGTACTGGGGGTCTCTGGCACTGGGATCAACCCCCCTCGTGTGCCAGGTGTGAAGTGTTAAACATGTGACTGACATTTTGGTAAGGAGGCTGTTCTGGTTGTGATTTGGTGATGTTTGCTGTTCAAGTAAAATAAAGTTGTCATTAGAAAACTGGAGGAGTCCTGGCATCTGAGCAATTGAATAATGATGTGCTGGTGAGGGGCAGCAACAAAGCAATCATCAAACACCAGCTTTTCTAAAGAATACAATGAATTTTTACACACTGTCTAAGACCTATGAAGTATTAAAGCTATACAATATAGAATATTTTATGTATTGAAATCCAGAAAAAAACAGAGAAGTCTGAAATATAAAATATTTCAAAAGAGGAACTACATATTTTATTCATATGGAATTACGTTATTTTAGCAGATTAAGTACAATTCTTGCTAAAAAAAGGATATATTTAAATATTTATATAACCCATTAATTAGAGAAGGAAAAGAATATCTCCCTTAGCAATGAAGATTGGTGTATGGCTAATTACCAGAACATATTAACTTTTAACAGACTAATTTTTTTTACCATACATATCTAATATTTGGTATTCATCCTTGCATCCATGGAAATTTCTGGATGCCTGCAATATTTAGAAAGGGAATTAATCAAGGCTATTGCTCATTTTCAAAGTAGTAATTTACAGGAAGGATTTATATATACCTTACAGTTCTGAAAAAGAATGTAAGCACAAAGACTTCTGTTTTTTCCCAGTTTACTGAACAATTTTGAATCCATCATATCCATAGTCCAGGTAAAAGAGCCTTGCCTGTCAAACTACTTGATTTCGAAAGTGATTACTTATCTATTATTGCTTTTCTTGGAAAAGTTCAAAGGATTTAAACTTGATCTCAGTGCAGACTTTTGAGGTGTAGTAGAGTTTTCCATTAAAAACATTTTGGAAATTAGGACTTGATGATTTTTCTAAAATACATTTCTTAGGCAAATAGAAATATATTTAAAAGCAATTTTTGTATAGCATTATGCAACAGATTCATTCAGTGAGCACAGTGGTGTTTTCTGGCTCTGTAACCTATTAACCTAAATCGTTGAAAAGTGACTTAGTGTCCCAAATTTGATTTTTGCTTCCCAGGTGGCCCTACTCACTATGTCTGTATTTTACAGCCAAGCTGACATTATGGAAAGGATTTAACTTGCCTGCAGTGGCCTTGCCTGTAGCACTGGTGATGTCTGTCCTTCTGACCTTTGCGCTGAGCAGTTTGCAATGTGGCTCTTTGCAATTCTGTGCTTCCAGCCTTCTGGACCTCTCCACTTCATGGAAACCCTCACAGAGAGACATGTAAGGGCAGAGAGAGATGCTAAATGGAAAAGAGGCATGCTTGACTTTTCTCAAGCAAACCATGATGATTCAAGTAGACATGATCCAGTATTAAATCCAGAAGCTCATTTTTTCAAGTCTCTTCACCTCAGTGCTTAATGTGTCTCCACACTCTTTGTGCACAAAGAGTGTTGGATGAGAGGATCCAAGGAGTCCTTCAGCTTTCCTGGAGAGGTTATTGACTATCTGCTTTAGATGTTTTCAATGGAAAATATCTTTAAATACTTGCATTTACCTACCCTCATCCTGCTACTAAACTACCACACAGAGTCCTGTGTCTTTATTCCCAATGCAAGAACTCAGCTTTATTTAAAGGCAGTAATGTCCTCAGATGTCTGCTTAGATACCAAGGTCAGACAGCAGAAGTTGTGAGATAGAGGTGGAAAATGGCTCTTTTAAAGAGTTAGTTCAATCACTTCTTTAAGATACCCTGATTCAAAAATCACTAGGAGGCAGGGGAAAGACCAAGACATGCTCAACAGTTACTGTGAAATATTAAGACGCCTAAAGCCACTGAAATGCTCATCCTGCCTGTGGTGATTTGGTCCATTACAAGGTTTCATTAGTTTAGTAAAGAATGTACACAAACTTGTGCCCTAATATTCTGTTACAAAAGTTTCAACTCATCTTCACTTTTGCTGTTTTTCTCTTTTTTTTTTTTTTTTTTTTATTTTTTTTATTTTTAAGAAGGTATCCTT
>VWZT01002062.1:223149-367147 GCA_013397055.1 Pachycephala philippinensis
AAAAAAAAAAAAAAAACCCAACCAAACCAAAATAGATCTATTTTTTTTCCCTAAAAGTCCTAGTTAATATCCACAGCTACTAATGAGATTGAAAAAAAGTAAAAAAAAACCTCAAACAAACAAAGCCCAGAGCCAAACAAAAAATACCACCACCATCAACAAATCCCAGAAGACTCTGTCATCATTTAGGCTGCTCTTCCAACCGGTGAAGGCAGCTGTATTCTGTAGCTGCAGTTCTGTGAAGGAGAATCCCCTTGCAGTGGACAGTCAGTTTTTCCCTTCACAGCAGCACCCTGCATACCCTTCTGCTTGTGCTCCATGCATCCAGCCTGGAGGCACGTTCCCTGGTCCCTGAAGGGCACTGGGATGTGCTCCCTGCCATGCTGCTGCCCCTCCCAGTTGGTAGCTGGCATTGGCACTAACTGCTGTCTCCTCACAGTAGTTCAGCAGGTGCCAATCCATCCTCAAGTGCCTTTAATTCCCCATCTCAGTAAGTTTCAGTAAACACATCAGAGAACTTCTTTGCCCATATGTCCATACCCCTTGAATATTCCAACTTGATGTCCAAGAACAGGACTGCTGAGAGACTGAAAGAAAAATGTAATCTTTAAATTAAAGCAAAGTATTTTCCTTCTGTGCATGTAGAGGTAATAATGTGTAGCTGGTGATTTCAAACAAATATTAAGACTGACCAGGCTATTGACTGCAAACTTATGAAGCTGAAAACAGGTTTACTGAGTGAATAAACCCAATTTTATATGGTTTTCCTTTGCTGGTTTCATTTAGAACACACTATAGCAAATTGAAATATTTCCCCTATAAAATTATTTCCTAACCTTCATATGCAATCTGCTTGTTAAAGTATGAAATTTGATTATTCCTGCTTTTTTAGATATGCACGTGTCTAGCTAGAATGACAGAAACAGTCCTTCACAGTATTTAACTCAGCATTTGACCTTCCGAAGAAACTGTGCACAGATGTTCTGTCTAATGGGTAGGATAATTCCATTCTTTTGTTTAAAATTTGCTACATAATTTTAGCATGCTTTTATTTTTTTATAAGAAAATGTTATGTGGTTATTTGTGGGAACAGCCAAAGAAAAGAAAACGCTGATTAATTATCACTAAATATCAACCTAGAAGAAATACTTCATGTCTGAGAAAGTTGTTCAGTGAGGTAACTTTGTAGCTTTTTTTTTTTTTCCCCAGATGGTGCTCATTGAGAAAAGCAGCAGTTTTCAGGGAAGCAAAAGAAACTAGCCTTACTGCCACTGTAGAAAAGGTCAGAAAGTATGTTTTGGAAACAGGAATGGGATCAAATCCTCAACTCTGGATTAAGGTTGAGACACAAATTATCGCATGGTTTGATTTTCAGGGATTCAAAATTTCAATTGATGGGTGTGTCTGCATGTGTTTCTGTTAATACCTTGCTCAGATTGGGAGATTGCACTGTTTTATTCTTGAGCTAACACTGTTGCATCTGTAGAAAACACAGACTGTCTGAGCAACTCTGACTGTACAAAAGCCTGCTTTCTCCAACAGGTTTTCACAGAATGAATGAATTTTTCAAAGCAGACAAAAAAAGAAAGGATGCTATGATCTTAATGCAGAAAAGCAGACAAGCAGACTACAGGGTTGCTTTCAGTAGGGAAATCTGATACAGAATACTGTACTTGCTCTTTTGACTTCTTTCCAAAGAAAAGTAAGCAAAATATATTATTTTTACTGTTCTAAAGGCCACTGTTCAACATTACACCTTTTCTATATCTACCTACCCTAAGACACCAAGGAACACCCTGTTTAGTGTGCTCCCTGAATTGGCATGGGCCACAAGGAAACCAGGAAGTGTGACTTCAGGAACACACCACCAGGGCCCTCAGTGGAGATGCTGTGAGGCAGCTGCTCGTGATAGTAAAGGCATAGCTAGTGATTTCACCAATACGATCAAGCTAAACCATTTATTTTAGCATTATCCATCCCTTTCAAATTTCTATACATTTTGGTGTTCCCCTCTCCCTGCTGTCTAACAAGAAATTTTGTGCATTCTGGCAAGTTGCAGGTTTGGGGTTTTTTGTCATGAAAATCTGTGTGCTTTCTCAGCCAGATGTTTGTCTCTCTGGAGTTGTAGAGATAATAATTTGTGATTGCAACAACACGAAGATATCCATGATGGAAATGCCACTCAGCAAAGCTTACAGGTACAAAATGGTGTTTAATTAGTCTGCATTTTACATACAGATTTTATTATTCTATGTGCCAAAAGGCCTCGGTTATGGACAATTATTTTAATGTAGTAACAATGGATTCATGGAGGGGCTATTGAGGAAACAGTATTGGAGAAATGTCAGCTATTATGAAGTGAACAAAAATATTACAGTCACACTGAGCTGCTGTTCACCAGCTAAAGTTATTATATTTGTCAACATTTATAATGCTACATTAGTGTTATACTAGGTCTGTCTTGCCCACTGGAATTATGTCTGTAGAGCACATGAGCTTATCAAGGCAGGCTGCAACACTCCTTATTCACAGTATAACTCATTGAAATGAATGGACATTTTACAGTCAGTTTGAATATGGCAACAATTTTATGAGATGTCTTTTTCAAGGTCACACAAGAAATGCATCTTTGTGCTAAAAACAGAATCCAGACGTCTGCTGAATATAATCAGCAGAAAATATATCTGTAGACACTGCGCCTATCAGCATAGCACTAGTAGGGGTTTAGTATCCCTCACTCACATTTTCAGTCCAATCTTTCCCTTCCCCTCCATGACCCCATGACTTCATTAGGGTACCAGCCAAGTGATCCACACTTCCAAAACCTGTCAAAGTCTGTCCCTTGTGTGTCATCAGATACAAGAGGTGCTGAACAGCACCGTGCATGACTCAATTTGGCCAGCTCTGGGAGCAGGGCTGGCATTCACCACAGAGCTCTGATGAAACAGAGCATGTTCTCTGTTTGGAGAGTGTGCTCACCATCTCTTTATCAACGTCAGACCCCACACTAATCTGAAAATAAATAGAGTGAACGGATATTAAACGTGAGTAGCAGCCATGGAAAATCACTAAAGGGTATTTGTAACAAAATGCAGGGGATTTACCATTCCCATTAGAGTTAATATCAGTTCTGTGGCTAAAAATCCAGGCACTAATGCTCCTAAACTAAACTGCTCTTCCATTTCAGTACCATTCTAATAAAATCCAAATGAAGGGATTTAAATGGAAGCCATCCACATTGTCAATGACACGCTGCTGTTGGTTACCCCAGGATGTGCAGTGTCAATGACTGGGCAGCAGTGCTGTGTGCATGGACAAAATCCAAAAACCTTTTTTTCAATGCTTAACCATGGTCAAATTCCAGCCCTCTCCCTTGTACAACACCTAGCTGGTTATGTGGAAGCCCTGTGCTACCAGAAGATAAAAACACTCAACCATTCCTATTAGGTCCTATAGGCCCTGTGGCATTTTATATGCAAATACTCTTGGGTTTACATGTGTATTAAGTCAAATCAATGAATTCATCACCTCAGAATGAGCTGGAACGATAGAACATTCTCTTTATTTTGACTTGCAATTTAGCACTTCCTAAGAAAGCTAATTGAAATGCACTTACACTGCTGAAAAACAGTGATAAATTTATGAAATGCAGTGATAAATTCATGAAATGCACACAATTACTTTTAGCTGTCAAAACACTTAAATAATAAGCTGTAGATAGATAATTAACCAGCTAGTATGATTGAAGACACATGATTTAATTTAAAAGATGGGCCCAAAATAATGACTGCTTAAAGTACAAAAACAGATGAGGCTGAAGAAATAAAGATATAACAATTAAAATGTACCTTTGAGCAAAGTCTGAAAGCATATACCTAATTCCAACCGTATAACTATCCCTGCAACTTCATCACACTAATAACATGCAAAAGTTTTTAAGAAGATCTTTAGCAAGGTTTAGCGAGGTTTCACAAGGTGCTGGAAGAGTTACTTAGATAAAACTCACTGAATGGTTTAGCAAATTTTTGGTCACAGCTCTGTGAACATATGTTTGCTATTTTAATGAATACATTGAACTGCAAGTAAGAAGACAAAAAGAAAGGCAGGAGAAACAAACAAAGAAAAGTTTAATATGCATTGAATTTTCTCCCTGATATAAAATCCATATAAAATCATAGAGCATAGTCCAAAATAGTTTATTTGTCATAACAAAAAGTACAGTTTTTTTTGTAACAAAACATATTTACCTCTGTCTCTGTGATACTTTATAACAGCAAATCGTTATGATCAAAGGAAATGTACTGAAGTGTGACAAGTAATTTCAGTAGCGTAGATTAGCAAAAGCTTGCCAGTGTTATACAATGAAGTTATACCAGTACTATGTGCCAAAGTTACATAACTGGGAAAAAAAAAAAGTGTTAATGGTTCTTCACTCATACCTCTGTACAAAGGGAAAGGAAAAAGAGGAAAACAGAATTCACTTCACTGCACCACTTGCTGTATTTCTTTACTGTCTGACAACAGAAAACTAAATGGGAAAATAGTATGTGATAAAGTTTTCCACTGAAATGTCTGATGTGCTAGGAAGTATCAAAGAAACTGTTGAAGCAGAGAGAAGGAAGCTTTTGGGGAGCTTTGGGAAAGCCTGAAGCACATATCTGAAAGAGTTTATAAAATTATGTGGAGATATTACTTCCTTTCCCTACATATAATTTGCATAACGTGCACAAATTTACTACAGCCTATGCAAATTAAAGAAACCAGTGTTTTGAATTTTCATATTTCTATGTTAATTTCTTCATTCTGTATTATTTGAAGTCCATGCCCATATAAAGTGTATTTGGGTGGTTTTTTTACTGAGTGGCACAAAGTCACTACAGACAACCTTAATCATCAAGATGATTATATATTCACTATATATAAATGCCAAATACATTGGTCAATGCTTGAAAACAGAGCCTGATGAGACGGAGCTCAGAATTTTTTGACTATTTGTTTCACATTTGTTTTGTGGAAGTGTATGAGTCGACTGGTCTGAAAAATTCTAAGGATGAGGTTTCACAAAATATATTTTTTTGCAGAGAAGATTGATTATTGATATATGAAAAGAGAAAGGAACAAATATTAAGAGTTGATAGGAGGGGGAAAATTCTCTACTTGTAATTCAAAACTGTTTTCCATGCTAAGAGCAGCAATTACTCTCTAAACTCAAAAGACTACTTATTCCCTATTGCCCTACTTAGTAATTCAGTTTTTGGTGTATTAATATGAGCACTTTTCTGCCTTTCAGGGTTAGTACTGCTATTTCCTTTAGATTTACCTTATCATATATCACTGGCTCTTGGTAAGAAAATTTGTCCCAAGCTACAGAGGAGATAGACTGCCATTTAACTTTTCCTGAATATCAGCTGAAATGTAAATTTTCAATATTTTCAGGATTATGTTTCTTTCTGTTCTATTTTTAATTTCAGAGATATTCACTACTAAGTTAATACTTATTATAAACATGGCCCTGAAATCCAGAAGTACCTAGAACATAGCTTAGCACAGCTAAAATTCTTGCAATTCTTAACATTTACCTATTTGTCCATGCATTAAAAATGCCAGAGTCTCCACGTGACTTATTTTATAATCAAACATGATGAAGAAGTGTATGAGGATAAAGATTACTCAAGAACAGCAGCAGAGACACTGTTAACATTCTTTATTTACACATTTCCTCCAAAGAAGTGAAGTGTCAAGAGAAGAAAGATGAAGAGAACATTAACTTCTGCTTTTCCTTCAACTTACTGAAAACAGTCAGCATGTTTAAAGTAAGTAATGGATACTCCTTTCAAGACCTTCAGGGCTATTTTTCTGCCCAGTGATTATATGAACAAAAATGTGTACCTATATCAAATCCAACTTCCAATTTCCACTGATGGACACTTCTAAGTCTTGGGAACATTAAGGGAAACCTGTAAATCCGAGTATTGAAAATGCAAGTGAAAGATCATACAAGTGACCCGTAGCATAATATTCTTTTCATTTGATTTTGTTTAATCTATTTAACTGTATTAACATCATGGGATTTTCTCCAATATTCACAGTCAAATTTCTTAGAAAGCAACGAATTTATTAATACCACTTCACTGATTTGTTGCCATCTGATGCAGATCATATAAAAAAAAGAAAAAAGAAAAGTACACTAACTTGCTAAAAAGGGAAATGTCTACAATTTATAAAGTTTAAATGTTTAGCATATTGGGTACATTTAATAATGCACTGTCCAGTAGAATAATCTGCAGAATGCATTCAATATTTCTTTTTTGGAACTTAAAAATACTCAAAATATTCAGCAAATTGTAATAATTATTAATCCAAAAGTACTAAAGTCACCCACAAGGACATATATCTGGAGCATGTACCAGATGGTGGAGCAGTGACTCAGAAGGAGTTAGGAGGTCATCCTGAATAATCATCTCTACATGACCTTTGTATGCAGTGTTCCAGTAAAAAGGCCTGCTTGATGCACTTTTTGGTTAAATAAAATGGGGAGCATCCATTTGAAATAGGAAAGCTGTCCTGCCTCTGCTGGTAGTGCTGTGAGCATTGCCATGAAAATACTCCAGGTTTGAGGATCACATTTCACAAAAAGTATCTGTACGCTGGAAAGACCTCAAAGGTATCACACAAAGCATTAAAGGAAGAAAAGACAAGTACTTAGACATTTCAAGCAATTTGGCTTATCAAACTGGAGTTGGAAAAGTTTGAAAAGTTTGAAAACCACTATAACCTACTGCATGGATATATAAAGCTACCCAATAAGGCAATCATTTCCAAATTTACAAAGAAAATGTAAAATGCAGTATTTGGTTGTTATACTTGGTCTAATGCAGTCTAGAAATAATGTGTCAGCAAAAGCAGTTAAAAAACTCAGACTGATGTGGTATACACACCTTCTTCCCATGATGTTTCATGACACGTAGTGGCACACTTTACAGGATACTTTGCAAATATGCTGTTTCCCAGATTTGGGAAAAAAAAAAGATGACCAATATTACTGTTATTACGGAATGGGATAGAATTATATGTTCTGTAAATTCTAGGTCCTACCCAGAGAAAGCCTATCCACAATTTTATTTTGGATGGATAGGTAAAAGGGAGAATTGCTTACATTGCTCTCAGTACAGAGAAAGTACTACACTAGCTTTTCTTGTATGTAGTGTGTTTGGACACTATCTTTCCTGAAGTTTGCAAGAGTTAATTTTCTTGTTGTTTTTATCTATGAAACAGAGGTGGTTGAAGGTTTTCTTTCTTATTTTCTATTTTCCTCTCTTTCCTCAAATTTTTGTATATAGGCAGAGAATACTATATTGAGCAGAACAAGCTTTGATGAAAAATATAAAATCACTTAAATCTTTCTTAGATACTTTTCTTATAGCAATATCAAGATATCTCATGAATTGTTCAGAAGATATTTTCCTTACACTAGTGGGGAGTCTATGTAATTTTTTTTTTCACTTTGGAGCTTATGATGAGGATTGAAAAAATAGGACCACTGGAGTTTGTTTCAAAAATTAGTTTCTTAAGACTCCTATGAGCTAATATTACTGGCAGGACTTAGATTTTGTTCTTTTCCTTCTATAGCCACAGAGTTTCGTGTCCTGAAGATTGAGGTGGTTTTGCCTACCTACAGCCTTAAGGATGACTTAGTGCACTCTGATTTCACAGTTCAGAGGACTAGAAAAGCTGACCTCATTTGGCCTTAAATACTTGGAAATTAATCACAGTTTCTCTTTTATATATGTAAACATTAATGGGCAAGATTCAAAGGAGCAAAACCATGTCAGTTCCAACCTTGTGGTTCTTAAGAGGTCACTGAATTTCAGAGACTCTAAAGGTCAGTTTAAATATGCACAATTTCTTTGTATTCCCTAGAAGATAGGATTGCAATGTCTGTGTGCTCTTCAACCACATTTCCCCTTTTCCTTTGCCTTTTTTCATGTGTTGCTATGCCAGGAAAGAGGGGTAGAAGAGCAAGTAAGCTGGCATGCTTATTCCTGTAGATTCCCTCTAATGAATTAATTTAACCTTTGGAAATTGAAATTTGCTGAAAACTTTGGCTTTTGACATCTAAACAGCACAAGAAGATCCGAAAGTCTAGTTCTTATTGCCCGTAAATGTACAGAAGAACTGTGGTTATTTCTTGTCCCAAAACAACCTGGGTGCTTACGGAAAGACTTGGAATGAATTCTCCATTTTTAAATTTCCAGCTCATTAATTCATTAGTGGTATACAGTACTTAAAGTTTATCGTACCAGAAATGCCTTAGGCAATTAATCTATATTTTTATAGCACATGTAAATAATACCAAAACAGATTTAAAATTTCTGCCTGTTTCTGAGTTGAAAGAAATTAGATCAGATCTTTCCAATTAGTCACAAGACTCCAGTCTGAACGGTTGGCATTCTGATCCCACTAATTATCTCACCATTAAGGGGTAATATTAATTGCTGTGTCTGACCTTCAGTTGCAAAGAAATAAATGATATTTTTAATATGTAAATATAATGTCATGGGGGTTTTTTTAACATGCCGGTTTAGTTAGCTTCCTTCTAGCATTTACAATCCCTTTAGCATTTACAAAGATGAATATTAGAGCCTTACTTGTATTCCTCCTTATACATGTACACACATATTCATTCATATAAATAGGTATCAATGTATTTGACTATAGCAGAAATATTTTAAGAGTTATATTAATATTATTTTAATAATTTTAGCTCAAAAAAATTAAGTTTCTGTATCTTCCTAGCAACTTCAAAAAAGGATTTTGAAGCTACCCTGGATATTTCAGACTTCATTATTAGGATCTCCATTGTTAGGGTTTTTTGAAGATGTTTTTCTTTTTATGAACCATTTTCCATTTAAAATTATCACAGATAAATCAGATTTTGAGTTCTATTTTTAAGCTAGTTAATTATTAATGTTGACAAAAGGAATATTAAATATTTCTTACAGTCATTTAAGTAGAAATTATTTACAAGTTTAATTTATTTCATCACTTTAAGGTTGAACTTGATAAGCTAAAATACATATCCTGCAAGCTTCAATGCGGTTATAGGCGTAAAACTGAGATCTTTATTTAACTGCATTGTCCTTATCTGTCCAATCATTTAATATTGTCTGTTAATACAAAAATGATTGTGGTATCAAGCCTGATAGTTCTTTACACTTGAAGCACAATTGCTTTTAGCAAAAAGCATCTGCCCTCTTCTTTGCTGATTCTCTCATATGCCCAAAAAGACAGAGGCTGAAGCTGAGAGCCTCTCTACCTCCAGCAGATGCTGGGGGAGCCATCTTCACCAGGGAGAGAGCTCTGCCAATGGGACATATATTTGACGTAGGGATGCTCTTCCACTTTGTTTAATTTACCAACAATTTCAAAAATTTTCCAGAAATCTGATGCTAACAGCGCTCTGTTTGTACCTTAAGTTATCCAAAGATTACTGATCTTTACTGAACACAGGGTTTTGTGGCATAATCACTTCACTATAGCACAAAGTGAAGTTGAAACTAATCACAAGTCAGAGGTCAGCCCTCGCAGCATTAGATGACGTTGCTTTGCTAGCACAAGACTTCTGCCAAACAGTGGCAACACTACATATATGTATCTGGGGTAGTGGATATGCTTGGAAAAAGATGCTTTGTTCTAAAACCACATTTTTGGGTTGCCCTACGTTCATGCAAGCATTAAAACTCATCATGGGTGAAAGGTGCTATTGCTTGGAATAGGATTTTTTGCTCATGTTCACAGGAGCAATCACTGGTCATCAGATGAACTGCATCAGTAAACTGTTCGGGAAAATCAATAATATCAACGCAGAGGTGGCCATCAGTTCTGTAGGGCTGAATTCACAAACCAAAGATTCTTTACTCTGGAACAAATCAACAAATGCCTTGGAGATTAAAATATCCACCCTCAGGGTATAGCAGCTAGATGCATCACTATAATGTGAGTGGTATCTCCAGGAACAGTGTGACTCCCTCTGCAAGGGAATCAATGTCATCACTGAGGCAACAACGGCACCTGAACTAAATTTAGAAACTGCATCACTGATAATGAACCTTCAGTGCACGTCTATTATTTCAAATATCAAGTTCAAATTTCTCTAAGTATTTGTTAGATAGGAAGAGATTATTACAAGATCCAAAGAACAGATTTTACAAAACAACGTTAAAAGGATCATAGACTTGTGACTTAAGTTGGGTGACATTGGTTATTGCGATCATTTGTGTTTTATACTGTGCAAGCAAGTTTTTTGTTAATCACTCTGCTTTAGACAACTAGTGAAATAAAGCATTCAGTCGGTAAATCGATATGTTTCAGGAGTTTTTTACATTTTTTATGTACTGAAAAAGGTGAAATTCCAGGGTGTATATGTTTTATTTAGGATTAGTTCAATGACATATATTTTACACCCATCACCTATGATTGCATAGCACAGCATTTCATAAAAGAGAAGTTTTCTTCTTGTGAAAACTATTTTCTGTTTCCAGAACTATTTTTCAAGTCAACTGACTGAAAGAAATACATAACTTGCAGTTATTAGGTGATCTTGTTTTTGGTTTTTAATTCTGAAATAAGGCAAAAAACAATTCAGTTACTTACAGATAAAGAGACTCACAGGATGTATCTGCATTAGGATTCTACTTTTGATAAGGAGTGTATTTTGAAATGGATCCTGTTTATTCTCTTTTACCACAACGCATTTGCATGGTGGAACTGTCTCATGGCCTGGGTTTCTAGCAGTGCAATTAACAAGAAGGTGTGTTTCATATTTTCCAATTAATATTCTCCGATTGCTAATGGATTCTCAGTCTATGGGATCAGCTGTTACTGGGTCAAGACAAACCCCTCAGAATATCTATTGGCTGGATTTGGGGCACTTGGCACAAACAGTCCTGCATCGCAGACTTGTTCCTCCTGTGCCAGGACAGCAGCTATTGAGAACCAAGGTCGAGGCATCAATGAAACTAAACATGAGAGGAGGAATTAGTGGCTGGATAACTTCCACACTGTTTTCAATGATCCTGTCACATCCTGGCCAGAGCTTGGAAATGAATTTTTGCTTTTTTTTCATATAAGGTTTTTATTCTTCTGTCCCCCTGGGGGTCTGTTCTGACAAAAGTTTATCCTCCCATGCAAGCAGACATTAATATTATCAGAACTGAGAAATCTCACTCCACTTCATATTATGAAAATCTGTAATAATATCATCTCTAGATAAAAAAAAAAAAAACAGGTATAGAACTAAAGGTAATACAACCCCACTGAGGCTTTCTCTTAATTGATGGATCAAATTCTGATATCATGTTGTTCTTTATGACTGAATTCTTTCACTTCAGCTGAAACAAATGATTTCCTAGGAGAGATGTGACATCCAAAAAGAGAAAACCCTGCTGCTCAATAGCCCTAGTGTTTACCCAGAATCACCAGCTTCTCTCTTCTTTTTGTGATGGTCCTTATGGTAAAAGACCTTCTCATTCCATCTTATTGGCTTTCATGAATTGAAGTCAGTACAAAGCTTCCTCATTCCGTGGGAATCACTGTAATGTTTGTTTTCAGGAGTGTTTTGACATTTTTTTATGACAGGTGGATTATATTATGAAAAGGAAGGATAAGAAAGGAGACTGAATGTCATTGACTCAATTTACAGAGCACTGTAAGTTGGAAAAATATTTAAAATAATAATTTAAAATGCTTAAACTTGGGTAGAGCGCTAAAGAAGCCAAAGAATGAGTAGGGAAGAAAACATTCCCTTAAGCAAAATACCAGATACTCTGGAAATGAGAAGCATCCAGTGAACCAATCTAGGTATTATTTAACATTTCCCAGGCAAAAAGCAAATACCATTTGAACTGAAAACTTGTGACATGGTCATCTACTAGCTTTGACAGTAGGAACTAGCAGTATCAGAAATTGTGCATTTCACTCAGAAGGAAACTGCATGCCTTTGAAGATCTGTACAGACAACACCGTCCTGTTCAAAGACTGGAGCATTGCTTATACTCTCCAAGGGGGAATTGCATAAATTTGAAGCAGTAGCTAGCTGTTCTGAAAGTACTTATGGAAAAGGATGTCTGAAGTCGCTTTTAGAAGTAATATAACAGTAAATACAAATTTTGATTTTTACCTGGAATATTTATCTGATACCTTTAATGTGATGAAGTCCAAGAATGGAAAGTTCAAAATAAAATTTCTCACCTACCCCATTTGAACAGGGCTGTACATTATCCAGCATTCCATCTTAGCTCATTCTTTTCAGTGTTTCGAGTAAAATAAAAAAATAGGTCACACACATTCACTTATGTACTACCTGCTATGAAAGATGTGAATGCAACTGATTGAATTGCATTTGACCTTTATGCTGAATCTGAGTATGGAATACTAATGCAATCATAAAGGCACTGCAGCTACAGCCATTTGTTGGTTTTGAATCTCTGTTTAGTGATATTGGAAGGAGAGTAATAGCAGGATTTTCTAAACCCTGCTTTCTTCTATTTTTCTCTCACTGTACTTTTGTGTCTAACACTTATATCTCTGATTTAAAATTTTTCTTAATTCTAAAATCATACACTGTTTAATTTTATATTTAATTTAGCTAAAGTAAAAAAACCAAAAGCTGCGACTTAAGTCATGAATTGCCAAAATGATACATCATTAACATTATCATTTTCATCCTGTGAATAAGACCTTCTAGTCATGCAACTGTCTTGTCTTTTACCCCATAGGTTATAAAAAATCTATATTTTTATACTATCTCCTGCAAAAAAAATGAAAACAATTGTCTTCCCAAAAGGCATATTGAGATATTACAGAATATATCCTGTTTTATTCAAAAGTCAAAACCGTTTGTGAATCTTCAAGTTAAGAAAAAAGTGCATGCTAGACAATCAGCAATGTAAATAAATCAGTCTTCAGTTTTCTAGTGTCTGCTTGAATATTCCAGTTTCTATCTTTGGTCTTAGAGATATTTTCCATTGAAAAATTGTATGGCTGTGAGAGATATAATCATAAATTTTAAAATATTTTATTATCTTTTTTTTTGCATTTTCCCTGATAAGAAAAAAGAAAGAGAGTACTCATAAGTATAACAGAGTTTAAAAAGTCCTAATTCTTTTTACGGAGAATAATTTGAAGTGCTGTCACAGATGAAGTTGTGATGTTCTTCAGTTTGTCTTTAAAACATCCTAGAGTGAACTGGTCTGTTTATATATAATTTTGGTAAACAGAAAGTCCGTTATTATTTCTTGTTTTTTACAATATTATGACTAAGGAAAAATCATAAATATTTTTCTCCTGCTTATTTACACTTACTGTCTTCCCTTCATAACACATTTTTTTCCTGACTTTGATGATTCTCATTTATTTACGTATTAACTCACGTGAAATAAAAAAAGGTAACATGAGTGCCATTAGGGAAGCTCAGTGAAAAGCTATATGATTAAATGCATAAAATCCTTAAAATGCAGTTATTCCAAGCAAACAGAATCATAGTATGAATAAAGAAAGAACATTATTATTTCAGAATAATAATTAAAAAAAATCACCATGGTATTTTACAAATAGATTGTAAACTTTAACCCATAGCACTGTTTTAAGCCTGGTTCCAGTGAAATCATTGCAAACATATCTTCTGATTCCAACAGGGGAAGGATTCCATTCAGCGTGGGCTCTGAGCAGGAGTGTCTGCCTGGAGAGAGCTTTTCCTCCTTTCCTAAGAAGTGGTGCGTCATTGTCAGGCTAGGATGCTTGTCAGACCTGAGGAACGTGAAGGAAAACGTATAGAGAGGTGACTGGTATTTTTGTACACTATTGGGCTACCTTTTCACAATCTTTATATTCAATAAAGTAATATTAAAAAAAAAAAATAAAACAGTGGCAGCATATGTTCAAACAGAATGGTTTTTCTCTGACCTATATATGTGTCTCTCCTAAAACAGGGCTCTTTTATTTCAAATCTGCTCACTGTAGCACTGGTTATAGTCCTGTATCAAAATTTATGAAATACGTTTATGATCCCCTAGAATCCATGTGGTTTGACTTTACATTTCGTCGGGGAAGCTGAGGAAATCAAAACAAAAGCAATGACCTTTCTGTTTTCCCTATTTCAGTATGATGAATATTTTGAAGCATGTGTTATGGAACAGATGCAAAAAAGTAGCTTAAATAAATTGTGCTGGCATTGGTGTAGTATAATCATCTGAAACTGTCACATTAATGGTTCCAGCTTATCCTGCAAAAGCAAAATGTGATAAAAATAACCAGAACAAGCAAATACTTACTGAGAGAGTAATTCAGTATATAGAAATGATTGTCTGAATACTTCACTTACGCAGCATATCATTTAGTATTGGCACTAAAAAAGATAGTAAAACACTAAAGCTTGACTAAGAGCAGTTCCATAATTCCTTCTAAATAATGTCTGTTCCTTAGAGGAAACAATCTTCTCTATAATCAGTACTAGCACAGATTGACTGGTAGAATCAACCACCAAAATCCCCAAAACTCCCTAAGTTTTTATATATATGTGCTTATCACAAAATGCTTATAGAAATGAATAGAGTTACAATTGATTGCTGTCAGAGTCTCCTGTTTTATTTCTGAACAATCTTTTTCATCTTATGCATGGTTCAACTTGGATTACATAGTATGAATTAAAGAAATTTGGGCTTACTTTTAATAAAGTTAATTTAAAGTGGATCAACATTATTGTGAAGAAGGCAACCAAAAGATGTAATGTATTTTTTGTCTATATTTCTTTCTTGCCTCAAGAATTATGTCTTGTATCTAGCTTCTAAATAGATTGAGGAACATTATAAAGATAATTTACTATTAATCATGACACTAACTGAAAAGAAAAATTTACTGCTCATCACACGGTTCCAATTTTAGAAAATTAAAATGAGGGGAAAAAATCTTATTGACTGTGTTACCGATTATTTATATGTCTCATTAAAAGCTCAACATTTTACTCACTGCAACTATATGATTTACTATCCTTACCCTCTAATACCACCCACTGCTTTGTCCTTCCTTAACTTTAGAGGCTGCAAAAGATGATTTTGTAAAAAAAGTTGGATATGTACATATTTGTATTTTAATTAGTTAAAAAATAAATCCATTCATACCTGCAGTGTATATAATTATCATCACAAAGGCAGAATATTTCTACTTCTTTTCTTCTTCTTCATGCTACAGAAAATGCATGGGTTAAGGTTCCTCACCCTTTTCTCCACAGCTGGCTAATAGCTGTGAGTTTTCAGAAGGAAAAACAATACCTAAACTGCTCATTTTTACCTTAATTTTGGTATTTTTAATTTATGCAAGAAAATATATTCTTAGCTAAACAAAATGCAGTCAAACTAAAGAAAAAATACAAATATTAGAAATGCTGGTAGGATGTGTCATGTCATTATCTTGTCAGAAGCTTAAACATGCAATGAAAGAAAAAATTTAATCAGAAAATTGCACCCTTTTCCTAAAGAAATGTCATGGAGTAGGAGTTCATAAATCCACATTCAGCTGATGTATTATAGTGAATTCAAAGACAAATAGTTGCAAAGACTGCATTATCACATTACCCACTTCTACCTGTTTAAACATTGTGAGGGAAAAGTAATACCTGCTACTATTTACAAAGCAGCAAATGAAAGGGCAAAATGTTCCCATTTCTTGTGGAGCTGACTGACCCTTGTTCTCCAAGAGAACAGTTTGCTGCTAATAGGAAAAATAAACAACAGATGGCCTGGAGGGAACTTTTTTTCCTTTTAATGGGTTTTTACTTAACAGAAATCCCTAGCTTAAAGTAGGTCATTGTTAGCTGGGAATAGAGAACTACAATAGGCCTTAGCACTTTAGATTAAGTGATAAGAAAGGCCACTAGTATGCCAGGATTGCTCATGTATCTGGGGAAAAGTTAATTTTTAAGGAAAATATTGGAGTTTAAATTCTTTATTTTAGCAGAAATTTCATCCCTTCTATTCTGCATGTTTTGGTGACTGATAAATAGAACCTGTTGTTTTGTTGGTTTTTTGTTGGGTTTTTTAATAGTTGTTGTTTGGTTTGGGTTAAGGTTTGTTTGTTTGTGGGTTGTTTTGGGGAGATTTTTGAGGGTGTTTTGGGGTTTCTTTGGAGGGGGGGTCTGACCTCTAGGACAGAAATGTAGTAATCATCTAGTACCAAAATGCAGATGATCAGTGCAACCTACTATCATAAATGTTTTTCATCCTTTGTCTGGATACCTTAATATATTTCTTGCCTACATCTTAGGGCTTTCATTTTAGAAGGAAAATGGATTATTTTTTTAAGAGATAAAACCAAGACATTAAGATGTGGGGCAATTTGGGAGGCTTGAACAGGGAACTGGGGTGAAATATTGTGAGTAAAACTTGTACAGCACAGCATCACATTCAAGATAGCTTCAAATCCTTTTCTTAGTGTAGGTGGACCAGGAACCAATAAAAACCTGGAGAATATTTTCCAACACATAATTTCATATTTCAAACTAAATACAGAAGGTTTCTGATGCAGATGACAGTATAGGAAGACTTACATCAAAAATCAGGACACAGTGGCAGTGGGTAGGGACTGCCATGCATCAAGGTGGTTTATATTTGATGACAACTACGATTTATCAAAGAACAGGTAATAGTGACCTTATTTGCTGAAGGAATCTTTTTCTCTTTCTATTTCCTCTTCTTATTTCCTCAAAGTTTCATTGGCAGAAAAGTATAAGAATGTAGTCATTGGGAAAGAAAAAAAAAGGGGAAAAAATCAGAATGTGAATAAGAATAGATCAAGTAAATTCAAGACATCCATACATTTTTTTAAGCAATAACCTTCTAGGTCAATATGCCCTGGGATAGTGCACATTAATGAAGTACACCTCAGTAGTATTTAGCATAATTGTGTACATAAAACAAAGAGAAAATACAGGGAATATTTTTGCTGTATTGATTTTGTTGAAGAAGAGACATTCCCATTTATGAAAAACATAAATTATTACCATAATTTACAGAATTTTCCTGGTTTTAGGAGCAAGCATGAAAAAAGCATAATTCAAAATTTGAGAAGAGCTGTTCTCCTGCAAAGAGCTATATCAAAACTATCACTATAATAAATAAAGTTTGTTGACCAGTGCCATATAATCAACTTAACATAAAACTAAGCTGAAATGTGCACAGTGAGAAAAAAGGAAACGTTTAACTGAGAAAAGGGATATATAATTGAGAGGTTTGTAGGCTGTGCATACGTTTTAATTATCTATCCATATATGAGGTCTGTACCTTGATGGAATGAAAGGACTTTCAGTTTATTAACATATAGTGGTTAGAGGGAAGCAAGAACAGATAATATTTTACTTTCCCAGAATAATTCAAAACAAGAGTAAAAATTTAAAATTAAGTTCAATATAAGAAAGAACAGTGACTATACCTATTTAGTATACGTTTCCTGTCAAAAAACAATCAACCAAATGCAAAATCTTCTGCTGCTAACCAAAGTCACGGAGAAATGCCATGAAGTCATACGAGCAGACCAAAATGGAATGATGCACCCCATTTCCTCATCTATGATCTGAATGGTTGGAAAATGAAGACCTCTGGAGACTTTTGCCAATGGAAAGGCAGTGATGGTGCAGCCTACATTTATCAGTTGATTTCATACATCAAAAGCATTTATGATTACATTACTTGTAGCTGAAAAACTTCAAATCCTAATTTCTACCAGAATATACTCAGAGACACTACCATCAACATGCTTAAAATAAATTTAGAGTAATTTACAGAAATATATGGACACTAACAGAGGTGAGCTAAGACTGTTTTCAAAATAGCACCCAACCACACCATTCCATTGACATGGGAGCTTGACATATAGTGAGTGAAATAGTGCCCTTACAATAGGGCATAAAGTGGTGTAACCAGATACTAACTTAACAGCAAGAACAAAGACTGAAATCTCATGTGACAAGAGTTACCTAGTAGTGAATGGGTCCCAGTACTTATTTTAGACTCTAGAGCTGTTTAAGAAACAGAGTTTTGGCTCTGGAGAAGTTTAGCTAAATTCCTGCTTAACTTCCTTCATAGTCCAAAAACATGCTGGGAGAGCTGTTTAACTCCATCGAGATCATTAATAGTAGCAATTCAGTAGAAGTTTTGAACTTAAAAAATTTGTGGTTTTTTGTTGTTGCCACTTATATAAAATTTATCCCAAATCCTGGCCACTGTAAGAAGCACATTGCACTCAATCAGATTTCAAATAGGAATATTTTTAATAGGAACATTTATACAGGCTTCAGCTTAAAACTATTTTAAGAAATTTAATTGCATTCAGTTTTTCTCTAGTAAAACTAAATTAGATTGTTAACATTTATTGCTATTTCCCCCTCTTACTTAAAATGACCTAAAAAGAACATATAAAACATTAAATGGAAGCCAGAGGCATTCTAACAAATTATCTTATTACCTATAATTTTTTCTAAGTCTCCAAGCCTTCTGGGTTATTGGGTTTTGCTTTTGTGTATTTTTTTGTATCTTAGGAGTCTATGTATTATAGAACAATGAGATACAACTTGATACAACCTACATAGGAAAGGTCTAAGATCTCCCAGCTCTGTTTCGGCTAGGCATAGATAAATAGCTTTCTAAACTACCTGATTGTGTTAAAACATTCACAGATTTAGATCTGCGGTCAAAAGAAATCCTCTAGAATTCCTGTCTTGCTACACATTCAAATTTTAAAGTGCTTAACTCAGCACCTTCCAGGCACACTACATATTAGATACTATGCAAATCATTGTGCATAGCTGAACAAAGAGGGATAAATTGCCCAGTAATTGAAATCTGTGGAAGGTTGCAATTAGCTTCACTGAAGCCGCCACACCATTCTCAGCCTTATATTTTTTACTGTGGGGATGTAGGAAAACCTGTAGTAACTTCTGTAAGTGTATGAAGTTGTTAATTACAGCCTTTGATGATGGGCTGCATACTTTTTAGCTGTTGTTTCAGCTCATAAAGTGAAGAAGACAATGTAATAGTCACTGTGAAAAAAGCGGAATTCCCAGGAAACACTGGGTAGAAAATAAAGTGAGCAGAGGAAATAAAAAACTAAATCTGCACAGGAAACGGAGACCATCAAGTGTGAGACTTGAAGTCTTACTAGAAAGGGCAAACAGAATGGTGTGTCCTCTCTGCTGCCTTGATCATCAGACATCTAAACCCCAGAGCTGGCAGGAAAGAGAGATCTGTAGCTATGTTCTAAAACTACACAAGGCCAAACTAGTCAGCTCTGCAGAGCTTAATAACACTGTGCTCCAGAATGGTGGGCTCACCAGGATTCACTTATATGACAAAAGGGTTTGCAATTAGCTTAGTACAATAGTTCTCTGAATAATGGTCATCTGTCAAGAAAATAGAATGTAAAGAATATCAAGAAAAGAAACAGAACACAAAAAAAATTCCCTGTAAATGGTGAGATTGTTTTTAATAATTCTAAATAAATTATGAAGTTGTTCGCACAGGGCATTTTGAAGATGAAAATAGATGTATTTAAAACAAGAAATAAATTAATGGAGAAAAATCCACCCAATGACAACTGAATATGAAATTTGTATACTGTCTTCATCTTCTGGAGCTCCTATCCCCTGATTGCTTGCCTGATGTAGCAGGAAATTGATCATTCAAAATATTTCTACCTCTAATGTGTATATCTATTACTGACAATTTTCAGAGAATATTTATTGGAGATGCCCAAAACACAGTAAGTTTTATAAAAGAAAGGGAAAGGTAAGAAACTGAAAACATAAAAAGGGGGGAAGTCCTGAAAGGTTTTTCAGTTATCTAATCTTTTTCTTTTATAGATGAACTTAAAATTTGCATCTTCCAAAGTTACCACATCACTGTATTAACCTTTAATACTGTACATCTTGATTTTTCGTTTAATTTTATAAGTATTATTTACATTTGTATGAAGGATTGTTCCCCAAAGATCTTTTCATTTTTAGCACATTAAGACAATAGTTTAACAACAGTTTTGACAATAAAAGATTTTGTATTTGCAGGGGATACTGCTTATGCTTTTTCAATATGACACATTCTCTAGAAATTGTTCTAGAAAGGGGTCATCATCTGCTCTGTGTCCTTATCAGAGATGATGCAAGTACTTTCAGAAAGCTGTTGTCTCTATCTTCCAGCATTTCTCAAAAACTTTACTAAGGATAATCTGACATTTCTCTATGCTCTGGAAACAAGATATAAACAAATTAAGGTACTTTTTTGCTGTTTCTGTACCTCTATGTCTGACATATCGAGGAACCTTCTATGTACCCCTGGTGATTTTAAACCTCCTCCCCACAAAGACTGATTTTTGCAAACAATGTTTTTAGTATGCCAGTACATAAGAATCTTTATACATTAGTGACCAAATGAAAACCTTTAATAGAGCTAAAGGGAAAAAAAAAATTATAATGCGAGCTATTTACAAAGTAAATCATATCAAATTTATGCTGAGATGGGCTGCTTGGACTATTTAAAAGATCTTTGGATGATTTCTGAGCTGATAAGTATCACTTTTGAACATGACATATCCTATATTTACACCTTTATTATGTTTTTACATCATGTTGAAGGTACATATTCCTTTGTCCAGTCTTTCACGACACATATTATTTCTGCAGAAGATAGTTACTTTTAAGTTCACAGAGTTACTGATCTACAGCTTCCATATACTCAAATTTGTCTCTAATTTCCAGCTCATGGCAGTTTTTATTTAGCATTCTATTACGGTTTTCTACACACTACAGAGTAAGAAAAAGTTTAAAGTTGTTTGAAATGTGAGAAAAACAAAAGGTGGATCATTTTTTCTCTCTCTTTTTTTTTTTCTTTCTTTCTTTATTTTGTCTTACTTTTTGGTTTTTTTCCCCCATAGTGGACTGAAGCAACACAGTTGACAGTTTAGTTCAAGACACATCCCAGCCATGACTGTCATGTGATTCTGAGACTAAAAATGTTTGCTTTCTCTTTGAAGACATTTCTGTTTTGCTGTTACACTGTAGAGAAGAATTGGAACCACATCTATTCTTGAATCAGTGTTCATATCTGATGTATTAACATCTTCTCACCAGTGCAGTATGGATAATTCAAAATAGTGCAGTCTCTTGTCTAAGCATCCGTTAGATTAGGTACTAATCTCTTACCTTCCCACAGAGAAGCACAGTCAGCTTCACGGTGATTTAATGGCAAAACCAGACACTTCTCTGTGCTTATCAAGTTTAAATCATTGTTGAGGGGTTTGAGATTCAGTGGAAGAAGCACAGCAGTAAGCACACGTTCCCAAGCTATTGCTGCTGTTCTATTGTTTGAGGACTGTAAACATCTGCTTATGGACTGGTTCAAGCCAGTTCGAAGGCAGAAAGAAATAAAATGAAGTTTTCAGTGTCTCTTTCATTGTGTAGTCAAAACCCAAATTGTCCCCGGGGAAGCTGTGAAAGATATGCATTTACATCACTTTGTCTATTGCTACTGGCCCTTGCTGGAGCTGTTGGGGTCTCAGGAGACAAGGAAATTGGAGAAGCAACACACTGGGTATCACTGCCATCCGAGCTTTACCTTATTATATTGAACTCTATTGCCAACAACATCCACAAAAATCTAGCTATTAATCACTAGAGTCTTCAACATCACTGAATATCTGAGAGGAAAGGGGAAGGAGTATGGCCAATAGTAGCAAGCTGAAATAACATTTTTCAGGAGAAAATATGTTGAAAGGATAAGCAGAAGCCCAGCCATCCTTACCGAATAGGTTGTAAACATAAAGAAATATTTCATTCCTGTAAAGTAGAAAGTTCTGCAGATTTGTTAGAAGATGGAATCTGACCTCTTCCTTTCTCCTCCTCCAGCTTGCATCTGTTAAGCATTACGTTTTACAGACATGGAAATAGAACCAAGACTTTTAACACTGTTTCCTCTTTGAAATTTTTCTTAGGGAATATTAGAGGTTCTGGTTATCCTGTCCACTTGGAAGGTTAAACAATGTGATAGCTGCCTAAAAATTATGTAGCTGCTTCTTGACCCAGACTTGTACCCACTTTTTCGTTTGTTTCCTAAGAGATTTCTAAGGGGATGCTCACAGGCACAGAGCAATGCTGAGAGAGCAACCATTCCCAGGGATGTTGCTGTGCCACCCCTTCTCCAAGCAATTACCAGGGTACCTCCACAGTATTTGTTGCCATACCACCAAAAGTTATCCTGATTGGATTCCAACATGTTTTGTCTTTGTGCTTAAAAGCAATGATTCTATTTTGGTCCTAGAAGGACAGCATGCTCCTTCACTCAGGTGAATTAGGATTTGTCCTTTATTTCTTAAATCTGTTCCTGCAATGAAAGAAAAGAATGAGTAATTTTGTCAAAGGAGTAGTGCATAGTGAACTACTTATAAATGACCATATTGGTCTTCACTATGTGTTAATGAGTTGGTTTTATGCATTGTCTAAAGAGTAATGACAGCAAATAGAAGTATTTGGAAGTAATAATAATAATAACAATTTTCACATCTTGTCTTTTTTTTCTTTATTCTCCAAAATGTTGATAAATGGATCAAAACTTTGTTTCAAAAATTGTATAATTTTCTTCCACATCTTCAAAATCTTTTCAAAAATCAGAATAATTTATGAAGAAGGTAGCAAATAATGCACATTTTCTCTAGGAACTGTGTGCTTGGTTATGGAGCCAAACCAGAACAGAACAACCTGTAATATAGCTAATAAACTTTTTTGTATGTAAACTAATAAATGAAGGTAATTACAGAACAGTAGTTCATGATCAAGATTCCAAGCTGTAAATACTCACATCTAAGCCTTATCAAAAAGTGCAACTTTCTGGAGGTGTGCTTTTGACAAAAGTATATAAAAATGAATATATATATAGAAGAATGCTGATGTTTTATGGAGAAAAAATTATTAGAGGGATGGTACACTTATCCTGTGACTCTGAAAACAGTCCTCCTTCAGGTAACTTTTAAGACACTCTCAGCACTGGACTGGTCTGATCTCAAAAAAATAAAAGATTATTAGTACCAGGGATTCTATGATACAATTTGAAGTACATATAGAAGAAGTGCCTGGGCTTTTTCCCAACTATTGTAGCAGTATTATAAAAGGTCTTACTGTTACCTAAAATAAATAGCTCAAAATGAGGGTAATATTTTAATTTGGTAAATCATCTATTTATAACTAAATATATTAAATGATTCATATTTTGCAATATGCATTCAAAGCAGCTATATAAAATGTACATTAACAATTGTTAACCACTGTTGGCTAAAGTTAACGAAAGTATAAGTATTTACTACCTCAACGAAACCCCAACAAAGCCACAGCACAAGGTGTCACAATGCCAAACTAGCAATTCAGAAAAGCCCATATCAGAATACTAAATGAAAGTCAGGAATAAAGAGACTGTCTTCAGTCTCCTTCTCCATCTCCTAAATTTGTCCAAAATTTGAAGCTGTTTTTTGCTTTTCACAAACTTCAAACTTTTTACAAAAGTGTGTATTTCCTATACTAAGACACATGTCCAGTTTAATACGTATCTAAATAGAATCTAACCATGTCTAGGAGTGTAAGGAACATTGAAGAAACTGAAAAGTAATCAATGGCCAACCAAATGAGGTAAACCTCAAAGTTTTTAGATAAGAAAAATACAGTAAACCTCTTTGTACTGAAGTAGAATTGGTCACTAGAATTCTGATAATTTAAATTTGTGGGATCTGTTTTGTATGTCAGTGTGGAACACTGAGTAATTCTTATCTCTGAATACACCCTTTGGTTTGCATTAAACTTCTAAATTATTTTCTTTGTCATGCTAACAAATTACAAGTTTTGGATCTAGTATGTTGGTTGGTTAGCTTAATTTTTCAGGATGTAGAAACAATGTTCAGGATGTGTTATATTATTCAGGAAAGTAATTTAAACTGTTTATGCTACCTTTAATGTACATGTATACTCTCCAAAAAGAATAACCAGGAATACTTTGCCAGGTTTATCCAGATGTGAAGACCAGGTTCTGAATGTTTTTACTGGGAGTATAAGTTTTGTTTGTGCTATCAGTTTTGTTTGCTTTTCCAAAGGTCTAATTAGGGCATTGAATCATGGTCTGGTCTGCAAAGGAATTCACAAATACTCTCGACTCTGCACCATTTTCCTTGCTTGTTTCGTAAATAAAAATGATAGTACACAGATAGTGTAGTAATGATAGCATATAGAGCAGGGAAGAATTCTACTTGTTTCTGATGCATCTAATTTATACTACACATACATCTGTAGCATTTTCATTGACCCCCAGAAAACTACTCATGAATAAATATAAGCTACTTCCCATATAAACATGTGAACAAATAGGCAAAAGACAGATAAATCAAGACAATGTCAACATGAAAGAACAAGACTGTACTAGAAGCAGTGACCATAGGTAATTACTTTTTGTTTGGTCTTGTTTTTAAATGCTTTCAAAAGGCTTTTAATAAATTGTAAACACATGAATTGAATTATTGAAATACTTTGCTTGAGAGAAGCATTAACCCTATTAAAGCATAGCAAGTTGAAACACAGACTGTGGGAATATATTTGAATAAATAGAGAGTTTTTAAAAAGCAAAAGGATTCCTTTTATGTAAAGTCTCTTAATATACATAATTTCCTGTGTCTACCTGCTGTCAGTCATGTAATTTGTAAAACTATATTTTCAGCCTTCAAGCCCTTCATCTCCTTCATATCCCAAACTTTATGGAAACGCTGTGACAAATGCAGTTGTTGGGAGAGAGTCAAGGGAATAAATTAATGATGAATAGGTCATTAAATTTTACTATGTATGATGCAAGTCTGCACTGTCTATGACTTTCAGAATGTATTTGATAATTTTAAACACAGCAGGCCAGTGTCTGTACATGTATATAAAATCATACACCTATGCAGAAATATTGAACCAAGCAAGCTTTTTAATAAGATTTTGGCTGTGGAGTTCAAGATGTCCTAGTTGTGATATACAGGAATCTGTCTGGGCCAATGACACTTGAAAGTGATTCTCTTTGCTTAGCAGCACAGATTTAGCCCCTTCTTAGTAAAATTTATACTCCTTCAGTGCATGTAAATATCTCTTGGAATTTTTGCATTCAAGACATTATGTCATATTGTGATACTGTTTCCAGATATCAATTTCCTTTTGCCAGATAAAACAAAGAGACTGAACTTCCCCAGAGAAAAAGGAAAGCCACCCACTCAATACACCATTCAGTTCCAGAACTGTGTGTTTTTTAGCCAAAACCATTATTTGTGCTGGAAAATGGAACTCTGTGAAGAACTATGTTGTGAACAGAGAGTGAGCTGAAGCACTGCTTTTGTTACTAAGTCAGAAACCATGTCTTCTTTTCAGTTTAATTCCAAACTATTTTGGTTAAGGTTTTGTATAAAAATAAACAAAAAGGGTTTTTTTAACTACTAAAATGAATTGTACTAATTTTTTGCTTTTACAACAGTCCACTGATTTGCTCAGGAGAACCTTAATGCACTTACTTAGTTAGTGATATCAGGAATATATACAGATGCACCATTTGCAGGACCATGCAACACATAGGTTTTCTGCATCACATAACAGAGCACCAAGATTCTGCACAAGGAGAGTCATTGGTGTACATCAAGTCAGTCTAAGGAAACTATCTCTCTATATTCCTCTTAGCCATTGTTAATAATTTCAGCCTAATATTATGTCACAAGTGGAAATGACTGAATGACACAAATAAAGACTTTTCTTTTACCTTTTCTGCCTTTATATAATTATTTTTATCCTTGTACAAGCTGGAGGAGATTTCATCTGTTCTCACACAGAACGGTGGTACCTGCTTGTTATATAATTCCCCGAATTGCCAGCAATTTAACGTGGTATTTTTATATAGCTTGTTCAGCCCTAAAGTGCATATGTGTAAGATCATTTCCAAGCATATCATCTTACTGGCTCTCACCTCTGGCTATGGACAGGCTCAAAGGACAGCTTTTAAAACCTGTGGATCAGAAGGCTCCAGGCATCAGTCTACAAAATACGGGAAAGTGATGGAGGTTAGATGGATTTCCGTTGTTATCTTGAAATAAAATATCTGAACTGCACTACTGACAATTTGCATGCAGTCATTGAAATAAATGGAAATGTGCTATAGAGATGCCAAAGCTGGGCCTCATTGAGCCAGGCTTAGCTCTGAGCAACAGCCCAGGTACAGCAGCAGAGAAATTACTTATCCTGCAAGCTACATGTATGACTTCAGCACAGATAAATCCTTTCACTAAATCTACTTTCAAAGTATGCCTTACTCATATCTTTTTTAACCTCAGGAATTTTATAATTAGTCTTAAGAATTGTTAATGACAAAAATAGCAACAGGTTGCTCTACCTTTCTGTGAATTTCCTTATTGCTGGCAAATTCTAGGCCTTTAAGTCTCACTAAGGGTCTCATAAGCTTCAGCAAACTGGCAATGTAGAAAATTTTAATAGTTTTTTTACCTAATCCCTATTGGGTCTTTTTATTCCAATTTTAATTCTGCTAAAGAGTTGGAACTTTCTATTTTTCTTTCCATAATTACTTAGAAAAATATTCTGACAATATGACTGTTATAGAAGTCTGACTGCAAGCGTTGCAGGAGCAGAGAACAGATACTATTTTAGTTAATGCTTATATCCATGGGTCTTGAAGAAATGCACATTTGCAAAAATATTCTGAAAGGCATTTCCACACAGAATTAGCTGGATTACGTATGTAAATGAGATGCTATAAATAATCAAACACAGCAAGTTTCTATTCAAAAGTTAGCCGACCAAAATAGTTCTGCACAAAAAAAAATCTGCTTTGGCTTTTTACCAGATTAATTTAAAATTTTCCTTCAAGACAGTTTGTGGCCTGTGTTTGAATTGTACTTAATGTTAAATTTCTAGTTCATTTCTACTTGAGATACCACAAGCTAAAATAAAAATATACAGCTCCGTGAAACTGCCAGATGTCATTAAGCTCTGGTTATCATCTATAGATTTGCTGAGGTTCACTCTGAACTGGCAATGGGCTGACTGGAAATTCTAATTCATAGGAGAAAGTTAGTTGAATTATACTCGCTGCCAGTAAAATAGATTGAACAAAACGGTTGCTGTGTTTTTGCATTATGGCCTTTCAGTTAGGGAAATTTACCCTGAAAAAATAATAATACCCTCTGGAATATAAGCAGAGCACTAATACTCTTTGGTTCTATAGTGAAAGTACCAAACAAACATAAATTCTGTGTCTGCTTCTTGCCTGCTTAAACTGTATTTTTCTTTCAAAGTCAATAAGTCAATCAAAAAATTATATGAGACTGATGCCCTCCCCACTTATCTTGAGTTTAGATATATTAGTTTTAATATAATATTTTTCAACTGATGAACCATCTGGGAATTTATCTCTCAGGAGGAAAGTTATTGACAAGTAAATGTAATCTAACATTCTCAAACTTGTGAGTAGGCACTTACTATTTTGCCTGGCATGCAATTTACTTTTCTGGTTCAAAAAGTCTCTTAACTTCCTTTGTCTCTATGTTCTGTTGTTCAGCCCCACGTGCTTCTCCTCATTTACTCTTTCATACATTTTCTTCAGGGAAGTTTAAATCTGGCCACAAATTATTCCTGCCTTATTGCATTGAGCCATATTTTATGGATGGGGCAAGATTTGGCCTAAAATGTCAACTGGTGCATAAAGCAAATGGGATGTCATTTGTAGGTTTATCTCAAAGATTTGTAGGAATATTTTCAAATTGCTACTGGCAGCACAGCTTTCTTATTTCCCTTCTATTAAGGAACTTGCCTTACTTCTCACCATTTCTAAAGAAATGGTTAAGACTTCCAGATTACCAAAACATTGGTGTATATAAAGCATTTTCCCTTTAAAATAATGATAATGAAAATACCAACAGGGAGTTATGATATGTCCATGTCTAAATCGCCTTAGCAGGTTCCTTTTTTTCCACAACATTGCACAATGTTTTTAGGATGGCTTTAAGCTTCATAGACCTTTTTCAATCAGTAGGAGATATCTTACTAAATTTCCTTGATAATGTAGTTTTCTCTTCTGATATGTCTAAGAACTATTATTAGTATTATACATTTAACAAAAGACTCCAGAAGCCATAGGCACTAGTAAAGACACGTTCTCATAGGGATTATACAAACACACACAATGACATGACTCTCAAATCTTATAACCAGGCAATAAAAAAAAAGTTGTAGTCCATTTCATTTTATGCAATTTACTGCTGTCTCAAAAACCAGTAAATCAGTTTCATTAAGATGCAGCTTTTCTAACCATAAAGTTAATAGTGATTGCACACCATTTTTATTGAAACCAAGATACTGACTTTCCCAGGAGAGAATTTAGTTGTTCTACCTGGTTTACCCCAATTTCCCAATAGACCCTGTTGTATGAGGAAGCTATTACTCTTCCTGGTCAGTGTAAACGCATGGCACGTAACAACGACAAATTCTGAAACACTGTCAAATTTAGTAACACACTGATAATTTTTTTCTAATCGCTAGTGTTGGTATATCATATATTAAATGCAGCTTCCATTTTCCCTAAACATTTAATTTTGACAAAACCCAAACACATATTTTGTTCAGTAAATTAGACTTTCATTTCTGTACCTTAATTTGTTAAGAAACAGATCGTATTTCACAAAAGCACTTAAAACATGTCCATGGAAATAGGGACTTTCCCAGCAAATTCATTACATGTTTCCTTGGTGCAGGGTTTATTATTTGCAAGCAAGCATTTGCTACTGGCAAAATCTAATCTAATATATTCTCGGCTTCTATGTAATTCTGTCTTTCAATTTTATCATAATAAACATGTTTTGTTTTTTTTTTTAAGCTTCACTTTGAGAGTTAAAATAAAGAAATGAAAGATTTGACTTATAATAAAAATTATAACTCTGGAGTATTGTAAACACCAGAGTAATCAGTTCAGCTCCAGTGCCACTGCACAGCAGATTGGGGTGGGGTGGGTGGAGACAAAAATCTCTGTAAATTAGTATGGACTATCACAATAGTAGAGGGCTCTGCAGAGAAGGTTTGACACACAGAAAATGTGGTGTTTATGGTTTTGAGAAAAGTTTTCCTGCTCTTGCAAGTAGAAAGATGTCATTAATGAATTCTTCCATAAAGCAGACAGTATGAAGAGTGTAAAAACATGAAGATACCCCTGAAATTAAGAAGGAAGGTCAAGGACCTCAGTCGAGTAGTGCAAAGGCTGATAAACCTGAAAGAAAGTTAACCATCACTTCAGCTGCTGTAAACCAGAGTAACTGTTGACAACAGCAGAGCTATCCTGATTTACATAATCTGGGGATCCCCACTAACTACTTCTTCCAGAATGCCATCCTTGTCTACATCCTTTTTTTGGATATTCTTGGTATCAGTTATGTTTTAGTAATTCAACAGCATAAGGTGTACATTGTGATCCACAGTGAAATACTCTGTGGAACTGGAACAACTGGGCTGGTTGTGCAAGAATAAAACAAAAGATCTAAGGATGCAAAAAAAGTCTGGCTCATAAGGGTCATCAAAAAATAAGAGACAGACAGGCCTTACAGGATTTTGTTTCCCACTGAGGCAAACAGGGATGTGACAACATCTCAGTGACTGCACAGTTACTTTAAGATACCTTATCTATCTGTAAATTACTCTCATTTTGTACTGGTCTCAGTTTAGCCATAAAGTTCCCTGCAAGTGAATTTACCTTGCAGAGATTATCCTGTGGAGTTGCTGATGATTTTTTGCAGAATTAATAAGCTTTAAGTAGATAGGTAGCAAATACATTGCTGACAGTCATTCTACACATCAGGATTATCATGGAGTTTGTTAATGACTTAAAAAATAACAAAACAACAAAACAAACAAAAAAAAAAGGCACAGCTAAGCAGAGAGCTGGAGTAATGAAGACATACTGTTATGTTAGTCTGTTTAATCAATTTAGATAATTCTTCACCTTCTTTTGCATTGATCAATGACTTTTCCCTGTTCATTCAACTATGTTCATGTCTTTTATGTTGAAGTCTTCTGAATAGTCAAATAAATTATTAGCAACTATATCAAATCATCTCTACAAAGGAAAGCAGAAGAGAAGAGATGGAGAAGAGATGGAGAAAATATGCATTTGGAGTTGTACAGAGCATGAAGTTGCACTAAGCCGTACACAAGTCCCGGGAACTTTACGGCATTGTGGAAAGATAGAGCCAGCCAGCAAAAATATTTGAACAGGGGAAAAAAGTGATTAAATGACCAGGAGAGGAAAATATTGAGGGTAAAGCAGTAAAGTCAAGCTTTAGATTATAGTAATGAGACCCATGTTTTACTGTAAAATGTGATCCTTATTTCTAATCTTATAATATTTTTTACCACAAAAAACAACTCACTTGGGTGGTGTCGCTGGCTGCCATTCTATGCCTTTTGCTTCTTCCTCCCTATCAGCTTATCTCCAATGAGCCAATGTCCCTCTCATGGTTTCTGTGGTATGATTTTCTTTGCAGGGTGGAACATGCTCTTCTGCTACTGCTGCTCACAACCGAAGTTGTGCAGCCAGTCTGGCAACACCAGTACACAAAAAGGACAGAACATGTTAGAGGTTAAAATTCAGCCTCATCTCCAGTTTGAGGTTGAACTAAGATTTTGATTTGGGACAGTGTTTTGCTTTCATGGCTGGGTGGAATGTTGCTCTGCTGGAGAAAAATACAGCAGCAGTGGTCTAGGAATCTCCCTTCCTAAGGACCCTTCTTGCAGTTTAGGAATTAAAGAAATGGTACAGTGATGGGACTATGTGAAAGAATGCACTTTCATTATTTCTGAATGGATAACACAACAGGGTAATCAACACTAAAATGCTCTGTAGAAAGAAAAAAATCACTGAAATTTCTGTAATTTACTGCAATTTAGCAGACTGCACTTCACTAAATCTGGGCAGTGGTGTTCCACAGGATGCATACAGAAAGGGTATTTGAAAGGCCATTCTTCACTCTAGGTTGTAAAAATCAGAGACAAAACAAAGATAAGGGCGTTTGAATTGAGAAGTCTCATTACGCGTTTGATTTGGCATTTTTAATGTTCATGAAATACCACTGACTGAATTGTGATCGGTGCTGTGAGCTTTTTTTAGATGTCTGAAACTATGTAATGATATAACTTCCAAGAAAGACATGACAGCTGAAAACAACCAGTCCCCAGAAAATCCTGTTGAAGGGCAGAGTAGGAAAGAAACATGACTATGTTTCTGTGCTGAGACAGTGCATTCCTCTCACACAAAGTACTTCCTCAGGTAATAAGGCATTTCTGTATAACTGCACATTATTTTACAACATCACAACTGAATTGTGTACTGATGTCACTTCTAGCATCCAAAAGCACATGTTAGAACCTTCTCTCTAGTATTTACAGTCCCTGAATAGATGTGGACGTTGTGAGTGAAAAGATGCTTAAAAGGGATATAAAAGAATTGCTTTCAGAAGGACAGAATTGCCATAGGCTTGCTCTGGGTTAAGGACATGTTTAAATGCTAATCTGTATAGTATTGCCTGAACTATTTCTCCCTTTGCAATTTACTCAGTAGAGGTGCTTGATGTAAAGATTTGCATATTTAAGAAGAGCCAAATATCCTTAAGTGAGAGATTGTGAATTTAAATTTCCCCTTCAGTGTGGAGGACAAGGCTCCTCTGTTTAAAGTTTTCTATTTATGCAACTGTGTATTATTTAATTGTGGATTTAGTCTTATCCTAAATAACTTACATGATAATTATAATGCAGTGGTATTCATACATGCATTCTCCTTATTTCTCTATAATCTTCAATGTATGTACATTAACACAAACAGGTTTTGGGACAGCTTTGCTTTTGTTCTCCTGCAGAGTGTGTGTATTCATGTGCCAAAAAGACATGGAAAAGTAAATTCCTGCTGGAATTTCTCAAAAACCACCTGTTCCCCTCATAACTCCAGTTCTAAGAAGCTACAGTTTGCCAACAGAAATTAGATATAAGAAAAAGAAAAGGTAAAATTTAAAGCTTGTCAATAAACCCTGTTAATGGACCTCAGAATTTATCCCTAAGGCCTAAATATGCAGGCAACTACATTGTACAGAGGAACTGAAAATACTTGAAGTGTCCTAAATGAGTATATATTTATCCTCACTCACATTGCATAACTCCCTTCTAAGTATTCTACTTTGTTCCCTGAAGGATTTAGCAATCTCTTTCCTTCACATGCATTTCCTCTTCATTGTAAAGATTTGATGAATTGGTCAGGGAACAGAAGACTGCAAGCAAACAGGCAGCTGCTCATACAGCTTGAGTTTTGACTATGCAGTGAAAGTTCACACTCTTAGTAATTTGTATAAGAAATATGTGGATATGAAATCCTCCCCAGAACCCATTGCCCCTATTCACTGGTTTGGCCAGTCCAAAAACTGGACAGAAGGTAGCAACTAACAATTATTACCAGTGCTTAAGCGCCAACAGAGCCCCACCAACAGCTGCAATACCCAATATTGCAAACCTAACAGGCACACTACAAGCACTTGCACACCTACGGATGGCAGTGCTAGATGTAAAATATATGTTCTTTATGGTCCCCTTGCAAGATAAAGATAAAAAGAAGTTTGCTGTGCCTTGTGAAGGTATACAATATAAATTTACCAGACTCCCACAGGGGTATAAACACTCACTTGTGACCGCTAATTCTGAACTTGCTTAATTTTTAAAGACAGTCTCACTCCCTCAAGACGTGAAATTTTACCAATATGATAAATATTGACAAATAGGTTAAATAATTCAAGGAGATTCCCCTGAAAAGGTAGGGGAAGCAGCAACAGCAGTGTGGCAAACACCCCATGAAGTGTCTCACAGAAGTTGAGATCCCACCTGAGAAACATCAATGGCCAAGTAAAGACATAATGTTTTTGGATACTTGATGTGTAGCAGACCACATGGTGAATCCTCCAGATATCTTAAGAAAAATCGAACAGCTGCAGATGACCCCATGTAGGAAAAGATTATAACAGTTAATGGGAACTTTAAGATATTGGAGAAAACTTGTGCCTAGATATTCTATTGTTTCTGATCTGCTGTACTCACTTTTATGAAACAGAAAACCATGGAAATGAAACCCAGAACATGAAGAGGAAGTAAGAAACCTAACACAGGAATTAAAAACATATCAGTCTCTGGGACCAGTATACACAACCCTGTAGTATAGCAGTATGGGCCTTTGTTGAACATGCTACTGCACTGTTGAACGTAAACACTGGCCCTGCTGGACCACAGGCACCTTTATTATTCATCTCAACTACACTTAAAGAGACAGAACAGAGATATTCTGAGTAGAAAAAGGGACTTGTGTCTTTGGTTCACACAGTTAAAAAAGTTGAGCCACTAAGGATTAACTTGACCAGAAAACCCTGCCAAGACTTGAACTGTTTTCCCTTTCCAGGAACAATTCTGATGCTGATACTGGGACACCTCCACTGAAGATCTTATTATTTACTTAATAAGTAAGCAATTAATCAAAATGCCTTTTAAGCCTTTTGGCTCACAAAGATAGGAGGCAGATACTTTTTGAACTCCTGATTCATAAATTCCCTTGTACCACTGTCATACGTAAGAAATATAACAAAATTTGTGGTGTAGGTCTACTAAGTTACATTGGTATCACCCCCCATAAAACTGAGAAACTTTCTAAAGCAAGCTTTCAGAAGCACTCAAAAAGTTTTCCTATTGTTCCTGGCAACATTAAAATATACAAAATCCAATCAGTTTGCACAGCATTTTATCTGTTGTGAGCTGACCACTTCCAGTAATTTACCTCTATTTGCAGGACTTGCAGTAACCTTTCTAACTTGTGGTGGAAGAGGAGGTGGCGTCTGCTTTTGCAGGCCTTAATAGCATCTCAGGGAAACTAAAGGTAGTATGTATGAATTTTAAGTGTAATTAAAAGTTGCAAAAAATCTGGGGAGTTATTTTAACCTAATTATATGCAGGATATTTCACTGGATATAAGTCACAAAATGCCGTGTGTCCGTGGGCAAATACACATCTATTATTCTTCAATGATTTACCTGCCATGAAAGAGATGATAAGTTCATACATAAAAGGTGAGAAGTAAAAGCTATAAAGTCTAAATGAAAACTTTGTGAGGCATAAAAAAAGATCCTTTTTCAATCATTGAGCCTGCCTCATGAAGGTTGACTTTTATATGATGGATGAATGTGGACCACTACCCTTTACTTTAGTATACCCATGTCAGACTACCTTATACAGAGCAGTTTTCTTGATTAGTCCATGTTATGGAGACAGATGTCTCCTCTTCTGGTTAGCAGCCTATATTTTGGTGCCAAACTGTAAGTTCTAATCCCAATATCTGAATTAAGGGGTTTCCTGGTGACTGAAGTGTGAAATAAAGTGCCATAAACATCTAATCTCAGTAAATATTTTTCTTTTACTGATTTTTTTCTTGTTTATTTACTGAATTTTTAGTTGGGTGAAAAAATTGAGATCAATCATTTTGAGTACTGAAAATTTTCAAAAAAAATCAATTAGCTGCAATCCAACATCCATAAAAGAACATTTTCCTTTTTCATTATAAAAAACTGGAAATTATTAGTTTGGATAAGAATTTGGATTTGGAAAATGGAGATGGTCCCGTTAATGCATTGGGTCTAATCCATTGCCCAGTATGTCATTATCATGTGGAATGAACGTGCCGCACCATCTTTACAAGGATTTTGCTCTGTGACTGAAACTTCCTTGGTTTATAAAAATTATTCGACGATTTTTAGCAGCTAAATTCCAACAAATTTTTACAACCATGTGTGAAAAAAAAGGGATGTCACGAATGGATGTGGGGGTTTATATTAACCCTGTCTCCTGCCCAGGCCTCTGGCAGCAGACAGTAACTTTATTGAGGCGGCCAGCACCCCAAAACCCACTCTCATTCGTATGTTCTTTTAATGATGACTGATTCTGTCTATTATAGAATAAATCATTTATTAATAGACGGGGAAACAAACAAACATAAGACTTAAAGTAAACTAAATATTACACAGGAATAGAACAAAAGGAAGAGACTACTAGTAGTTAATATACAGTGCATGAAACATGGTACCTTTTCAGTTAGAGCTAGCGAAGAAATAGTATAAGCTTAGGATTCAATGTATCTTACCATCCAATTGCTGGTGGGGCACACATGAAGATCTTTTCTCTCAATCTCCAGAGAAGTAACCACGAAGTCTGCGTCCAGACTTTGGGGAGAAGTCCAACACCTTTCATGGTGTAAGAGGCTTCTGCCTCTGTGAAAGTTGTGTGTGCTTTTATAGACATAAAAACTGTGTCTTTCGGTCAAGAATATCTCTTCTATCTATCCCCACATTTGTATCTTAGACTAAGATGTTGATTCTTAGCTGGGGCTTGAGCCCTTCGGCGCCAGAGATACTTCACAGCCCAGCTGTGACCCACCCATGTTATCTCCTGCATATGCACCACTTAATCTGTGGCAGAGGGAGGGGGTAGGCATGTCCTGCCACAAGGGATTATGAGGACAGACAGATACTTTGCTGGACTCAGAGGTGTTATTGGTATTATACTGAATACTTTTTTTTCACGAGTAGGGGTACCCTCCCTCCCAGATAGGTCTGGATTATGGAATCTGCATATGGCCAAATGAAAGCTTACCTTTAAGTGTGCAGATGCTGTGTGTGGCCACAGACTTTACAGCTGGTATATTTCAGCAAAAGAACCTCAAGCCTGTTGGCACGAAGCTGAGTTCCTTTGGGTTCATCTCATCTCTGTTGCTATATCAAAGCTTGGACGTACTTCCAAAAATATAGTTGCAACAGTTTTTTCCCCTCAAAAATTATTTTTCTGAATATATGCAGCATTTAAACAAGTGAAGAATGTAGATACATTAGAAAGGAAAAAAAAAATTCTGTTTCTATTGATACTCTATTTTCTGCTCTAATCTCTCTAAGAGCCCCATTGGCCTGTTGCAGTGGACTAGGTGACAACTTAGAAATCTCAGTTACATAATGAGTCCAGAACAAAAAATTGCTGAGCATTACTGGAAAAATATTTCTCATTTTTGGAAATTTTTGGGTTTGTCTCAAATACTCTTAAGGAGTAATCTGCTAGAAACATCACCAGTTACTGAACTGTATTTCTATTTAATAACATTCTTGCAAAAGTGCTAAGAGAAGGTCAAATACACAGAAAATACAGATCACTGCAATTTTTGTGAGATCAGTGCACAAAAGGTACAACACTTGAGAAAAGAAAGAAAAAAGAAGGAAACCTGGAGCTGAGAGAGAGATATCTGTTTCTATCATATAGGCATTTCAACAAGACCACATGACCTCTTCAACACCAAGCCATGCCGCCAACACAAGGAAGAATTGGGCAATATGAGCAGGCAGAGCTACTGGCAGAGGAAAGAGGACACTTTGGGGCCAGGAGGGTGGTTTCAGATGCTCTCTATAGCCAGTGGAGATGTATGTACTTGTGAGAGTTGCTTGGTATAGGAACCTGACCAGATTTTGGATACATGACCCCAAAAAGCGCTCCTTCTGATCCACTCTTCTGTTTCAAAGGGACATTTTTCTTTCAATATTATGTTAAACAGGAATTATTGGGTGACAGAAAATTCTGAATTCCTCATGTCTCTTAATACTATAGTAATACTAAAACTATACCCTGGCAAAAGCCAGTTAAGTGTATGTGGCAGAATTGGTGAAAAGAGTTGGTTTGACAAAAACTGCATTAAAAAGATTTCAAGATAAAACAGGTGTTATTTCATATGAGCTCGCTATTGCTAATTTATCTGCCAAAATTTATTAGGGGCATTTTGATGATTATCAACTGAGGAAAAATCCAGCGATGCCAAACAAGGTAAACAAGCTCAAGACAAAAGAATTGGTATAGTTGGGAAAGGCTGAGGCATGGGGTGAAATAGTAAAACAACAATAAGTCATCAAAATAACAACAAGAAGTCATCATGAAGATGTGTTCCACAAGAAATCAAAGATTTTCCAGAGATCCAGTCTTAAAGGAGCTCTGAAGATGAAGTATTGAATTTTTCAGAATTATCCAGTTTGCAATGTTTATTGTTCTTGGTAGAATTAAGCAAGAAACTCACTACTATGATACAAATATTGAACCAATAGAGAAAAATATTTTCAAGGAGCAAAACTGCCTGATAAAATGTAATTCTTTACTAAATAGAAAAGGAAACTTCAACAGCCACAGTGAAATTCTGAAAGTTCATTCCGTCCTGTGAAACAAAATGTTCTTCCTTCAAGCCTAAGGGAAGAAAAGATTTATCATCTTTATAACTACGCCTATGCCTTGTGGTATTTCCAGGAAGTGATACAGCTTGAAGAGAAACTAGTTTAATGCTTATCTATCATTTTCTTAAAAGATAAAATTTCCATTTTTTTTTCAGCTTTCCCTTCCCATTTTTTCCCTCTCTGTTTCCTTTTTATTTTGGTTCTTCACATTCAGTTATTTCTCATTGTTTCTGTTTCTCTTTTCTGTTCTATTTGTTTCTCTTTAGCACACACATTAGTACAAAGCACAGACATTACCAATTTAATAAACTCCACACACACTGAATTGTCTGATACAGACTGGAATAAGACTACTGCACAAATACTATAAAGCTTTGTAACAAATTCTAGAAAGGTTCTGTAGAGTTTCAGCTTTGTTTCATTTTTTTAAGAAAGGGGGAATTTAACTAGGCTTCGTGTATGCATGTATGTTTGCACATGCTTATATATAGTCATTTAAACCTAAGAAATGTTTTATCGTATGGTTTGAAGGCTGCTGATTCCTCACATTGTGCAGCAAATCTAGTAATCCATCAATTAGAACTAGAATAAATCAGACCTAACTTTATTTAAAATAAATGAACTAAACAACAAAATGGCAAACTCTTTGTTTTATAAATTAAAGTTCAAGCCATAAATTAATTTTGTGAGTGTTTAAATATATCAATTTGGTACTATTCTGGTCATGGGTCTTTTTCTTTTGTTCTTTTGAGAAAATCCTTGCTCATCAACAAAGTAAGACAAGCTAAATACTGTTGAAAGTCCCAGGAGATGAGATTTTTTCCAAGTCTCTTAATTATCCAGACATTCTTGCAGCCATGAATGTGGTTCTTAAGCCAAACAAAAGTCTAGAATCAAAATAGCATGAGAACTGTACAGTCTCTCTAAGTATTGGTTGCTGGTCTTTTCAAGCTTATACTTTGTGAAGATTAGGAGCACACCGCCTGATTTACAGGCCAATTTTAATGGCCTGTTTTGCAGGTAGCAAGAGTTGCTATTTAACTATTCAGTTTCTCACAGCACTAAAGGAATCTAGGAACTTGTGCCACAAAAAAACTGAAGATCCTTGCCAGTCTTTCCCTGTCTGGTTACGAACTTATTCAATATGCCTTAGCTGCCCTTTAGAAATAAAAGAGTAACTGAATGAAGAAGAATGACAAGTAAGATGGTGAGTTTCCTTCTTTGCAGTAATTTTAATACCTGATCAACATAAGGCCTTAAAATTGCCTCCAGTAATATTTATTGATATTTGAATCAAATTACCAAAGCTTCAATAGTTGCTTGAAATTTATTGTGATGAATCTGTATTTATATGTTTGGATGTGGAAAAAGAAAGTTGTAGGCAAAGGGAAGACATTCAATAAAACATGATCTAAATATTGTAAGAATTGCTTTTTTATACTCTAAACTATACAGCTAAAATTTAACAACAATATAAGGTATATTTACATTATTAGATTCCTTCAAGCCCTGTAGTCTAAATTAGGGTGATTCTCCACTGGATTCTTTTTTTTTTTACTACAGTAGGTAGCTACCACAACTAGCTATGTTTAGTAATATCAAAGAGAACATTCTCATGGAAATCAGTACAGGTCTCTCAACAGAGAGGAATGTGGGTTTTGCTATATATACAAAAAAAAAGGAAAATTAAGTATTCCTCCTTCTTTAGCACCGTCAGGAGGCTAAATGAGAGGGTTTGTCCCCTGAGAATCTGCTTGAATCTGTAGGTGCTCCATTGTTATCTGAGAGTGTCTCACCACTTTGTATAACATGACATGTGCCTCCAATGGCATAAAATACCCCTCACCTTCTGTGGAAAAACACAACACATTTAAAATAAATTATACATGGGTTGAGCACTCTGTCAAGAGACAACATCCCTAATTGGCAGCTGCTGTTACAGCAGAGGCTGATTAGAGATGAGAGAGTAGTAATTCTCCACAGAAAGGAACTGTCTGATATTATTAAAAATTACCTGCTTGTCACAGATGTTCACTCTGATTATTTTTAGCATGAGTTTGAGTTTGAAATACTGGAATCCAAATTTATCATTACCCAACCCACAAAGAATGTTTTTGGCAGTCATTTGTACACTATCAGCAAAAAGTGAACTAAATTGCTTGACAAGTTGTAAAAATTTAGAGTAATATAAAAAGGTGTTTTTAAGAGCAGCTTTTCTCCCAGCATTTTCTGGTGGACATGTCAAAACCTTGGAAAAATGAGGGGAAAATCCTGAGGTAAAAATAAGAAGAGAAGGTATAAGAATCAAAAGCAGAAACAGATATGATGAAAATAAAGGAAAATGTCCTTTGAGAGAAAAAAAAAAACAAACAACCCAACAGTTGAAAGTAGTTTGCAAAAAACATTTAGAACCAGTTATACATACTCTAGTACTGTGCTTCAGGTCAAGCCCATATTACTTTTTAAGTTAATGTTCATCACTACTGTCAGCAAAGCCTGTATCTCTCTCTTCCTCCCGTTCCCTTGTGTTGTAATTTACCCCCAGCTGACAACTAAAACCATGCAGCAGCTCACTCACTCCCCCTCACAGCAGCCACAGGAGTCTCTCAGCCAACTTCCCCCCAGTTTATGTCCTGAGCATGACGTTCTGTGGTATGGAATATCCCTTTGGCCAGCTCAGGTCAGCTGTCCTGGCCATGCTCCCTCACAGCCTCTTGTGCACTTCCTCACCGGCAGAGCCTGGGACACTGAAAAGTCCTTGACTTGGGGTAAGCTCTGCTCAGCAACAACCAAACATCAGTGTGTCATCAACAGCATTCTTACACTGAATTCAAAACTGTACCAGCTACTAAGAAGAAAAGAAACTCAGTCCCAGGCAAAACTAACATGGTGCCCACCCCTTATTCCATACCATTTATATTATTCCGGATTCCACACTTCCTAATACCCCATGACCTTTTACAGAGTTGCAGAATCACAGAACGGGCCAGGTTGGAAAGGATCAGAGTTGGTCACCTGGTCCCACCTGTGCCCAAGCAGGGTCATTCTAGAGTGCATTGCTCAGGATTGCATCCAGATGGTTCTTGAATATCTCCAGTGAGGGAGACTCTACAACCTCTCTGGACAATCTGCTCCTGTGCTCAAGACACCTGCACAGTAAAGAAGTTCCTCCTCATATTCAGGTAGAATTTCCTGTGCATAAATTTCTATCTGTGTCTTGTCCTATTGCTTGGTAACACTGAAAAGAGACTGGCTCCATTCTCCTGGTACCTTCCCTTCCAATACTTACAGACATTGACGAGGTCCCCTCTCAGTCAAGTCTTCACTTCTTTGGTTTCATCAAAGCTGATTCTTCAGGGATGTGGCAATTGATGGGCAGGCTGGTTCTGATCTACGGATCCAGAGTGGCAAAGACAGACACTGTGAGGCACTCAGTGTGGTGTCAGGCTATAGAAGTGATATTAGCCAGTGTTATATAGCAAGCAATATGGTGCAATTTTATTCATTGGCTATTGTCACCAAAAATCAAACCCCCTTAAAGCACACACCAGATTTCCCCATCCTTCATCATTATCTACCAAATGCACCCATGTATTTGAGCAATGACAAGAAGAAAATTAACTTTGTCCCAGAGGAAACAGGATTGTACAGTTATTCTTTTACAAGTTGATAATGGTTTAACATGATTTGGAAGGCAAGAACTTAGCAATGTCAGTATTTAAAAAATAATGCAAAGAAATCTTCCCTAATGGCCTTTGACCATAAGTATGAGCTTTGTGTGGCTTTGGGTACCTTTTACTTATCATGAACGCACTGCATAATGTGCAAGGGTTCTCTTTCATTGAATGATATCAGAACCCAAAAGGAAAAACAGTGGGATTTAGAAAGTTTAAGAATAAGCAAAAGACAACAAAATGAACACTAAAGAATAACAAAGAACAAGACTATTTTAAACTCTGTGACACAGTTTTTCTATATAAATAGGAGTAAAGAAGAAATATTCCAAAATATTCTTATGGAACTTACATTGTATAGGAACATAATCTTCTCATGAGTTGCCAAAGCTCTAGAATATAGACACTTTTCTGTTCCTTTTCTTCTGCCTGTTTTAAAAAAAGTTCAAACACTTTGAATAGAGGCCTCTTAAAACTTCAGACTCCTGATGCTGACTAGTGCTGAAGCGCCTTTTTCTTTGTATACTGACTGCATCTGCCAGTCCATCTGCACAACTCACAGCTTGCAGAGAGGAGGTTAGTGGCAGTAAAGTCAAAGAGTTTCTTTAAGTCACTTAGGTTGTTCTGTAACCCCTAAAACCCAGAAATGCCTATAAGTGACAAGTTTCAGAGAAGTCTCTGGGAAGTTAGTAAACCCCTCATAAAAACCAGAGGATGGTACTTAGCATCAGAGTAATTTCTTATAAGTATCACCCTGCTTAACACCTTCTAAAAAATATTTAGCTGTTCCAGAGTTATTTTATCACAGTAGGTATAAAAACAGTCAGAACCTCTACAGACTACAAAATCATAGCAGAGCAAGAGGTCTGGAAGACAGTCTTCAGCATCAAAGATGTTTAAGCACACAGCGCCATATGCATATTCTAATTACAGGAAATTTGCTTCAAGTTACTTCTGATTTATATCAAGCCACTGAGAACAGAAACTGGATCATTGAAGCCATTATCCTTCTCCTTTTGAAAGTGATTGCTAAACTTGTATTGATTTCTACAGACTCAGTCTTTTTTTTTTTTAAATAGCAAGTGATAAATACCGATTGTTGACATTAACAAACCATTCCGAAATACAATTTTTCTATACTAAAAAAAAAAAAAAAACCAAAATCCTACTGATTATAGCTTTGGAAAACCCCACGCGATAAATTTTACTCAATCCAGTATTGTTGCCAAGAGTCTATTACAGCTAAGAACACAGATTCTTTGCACCTGTTAAAAAGAGTTCTAGCAGATATAATATTTCACCCATAATAATAATGTCTGTATATTTGACATGGGTGAAAGAAAAACATATAAAACAAGATGAGAGCTCATGATTCATGGTTTGGGTTTTTAAAGTATTTTCAATATTATTCAGGTATTTTTCAGAGCAGTAAAAATTTCACTGCTATAAAATGAGAAATTTAAGGTAACTTTTTTCCTTTCATCTAATTTCATAACCAAGAATAAAGAATATAATTAAAGCCCTCAAAGGCTTGCATAACCATATTTCATGAAGGACAGATACAGCAAGAACACCAAGACCAAGAAACTTATGGGAGTGAGTAAAGGATAAATCAGTATAGTACTACTACCACTCTCGTTTGAACTCTCAGAGATTTCTCTTGGATATCCAAGTTAGAACTTATGAAAAACTTTATGAAAAACATATTCAGAGACAATATATTTCATATATTCTTTTTTCACTTAGCTGAGCATTTTAACTATATGCACTTTGTTCTCCATTGAAAACCATGGATTTGTATCCTACCTCACTGTAGGTACTTTGTGAAAAAAGCACATTACACCTATGTAGTCTTCAGTAAAGGAACACATTCAGTAGTCTATTATGTAATACTATGGTGGTGAAAACATATGATGAAAAGAACAGTAAAAACAACTTGTCTCTTTTGCTGAGATTTCAACTTTATTGGTACTTCCATGTTCTTTAGTCAGCCAGAGAACAGCCACGGCACATTACACAAATCTGAAACTCAGTTCTGTAGCTTTCCTCCAGACAATTTCTTTTCTCCTGCTTGAGCTCAAGGCACTAAAAAGAGTAATATAAAATTGATGTAATCAGGTCAATATTTTTCAATGAAAACCAGATTTTTCCTAGTGATATCTGGTTCCAACACTGACATTCCGGGAGTTAAAACCAAATTAAAAGGTGAAAAAATAGTTGCTAAAGACTCTATTGCAACTAAACTTTCTTGACTAATTGATGTTTATCTTGCCTGGTGCAATATCGGATTGTGTACTGTCTATATTTATTTGTGAGCCTGATGTGAAACTATAAACTTAAATGCATCCCTAAGGGATGGGTCTGAATGTTACATATTATATCATATACATTAAATGTAGCTATATAAATATATTAAAAGATATTTGTATAAAAGCCACATGTATTTTATACACCATATAAATCCTAAACTATACATATTTTATACTATATAACCATACTGTATCCTATGTATTATAAACTATCTTTATATACTCCTTCATATTCTGTATTAATAATTTATTTTTTTATTATATGCTATACATTTTATACATTATATCGTAAAGTACATCTCTATAGTTTCCTGAGTTCATGTAGTAAAGCACACGATTATTGAAAAAAAATCAGTGATATTATTCAGGACAATATGAGAGTCAGAGCTGATTTACTGAAGCATTCAGAATCCAAGATTTTAATTCCACACTGTTTCCTTTGGAGACACGCCTTCTTTCATCTATTTTTTCCGGACCTTGAGGACATTATGATGACAAAGCAGTCTTCAAACTATCACGAACATTGAGAATTAGTGGTATTTGCTTTCATATTTAAAACAGTAAGTTTTCAGAAAGCCCATACACTTGTTTAACCATTATTCTGATTTAAGTTAAAATGTTATTAGAAAACTTAATGGACTTTTTTTTTTAGATGTCTGAAAATATTTTAACTAGGTTGCTAATGAATGCAGTATTGAATTTTTTTGGTTCAAGTTGTTTAATATTGCAGAAGAGACAAACAGTAAAATACACCAAGTATTTCCAGGACTTTGGAGTCTCAGTTCTAGTTTTAAAAGTGATTTGAAAATGTACAAGCTTGAATCCTGTTTACTTTTAACAAAATGAAGACTAACTTCATGGTTGCTCTTAAAAATTCTACCAAATTTCTCAGAACTGAATAACACAGAACACACAAGTAACGAAAAAAACCAAACCCTACCATGCCTGTCAAATCATACTTCTTGTTTCTGTTTTCTCACAATTAAAAAGTAGTCCCTAAGTGACTGACTATGGAAACAAATACAATCTCATCAAAGTTGCCTCTTTATTGAAGAGAAAAGTCATAGGAGAAAGGCAAGATAAAAGCCTACTATGAAAAAAAAAAAAGTTCTTTATGTTTTGCATCTAATTTCTTTTCCTTGTATTTCAGTTTTCTTTTCAAAAAACAGAATATTTTCTGTTGTCCTGGTTCAACCCCAGGTGGCAACTGAGCCTCATGCAGCCCCTTGATAATTCCTTGTAAATGGGATGAGGGGTGTGGGGTGGGGGGAAGAATCAGAAGAGTAAAAGTGAAAAAGCTCATTAATTGAGATAAAGACAGCTTAATTGGGAAAGCAAAAGCCACACCAGTAAGCACAACAAAACACAGAATTCATTCACCATTTCCCATGGGCAAGCAGGCCATCTCCGGGAAACCAAGGCTGCATCACATGCAAAGATGACCTGGGAAAACAAATGCCACTACTCAAGACATCTCCCTCCATCCTTCTTTCTCCCACTTTATACACTGAGCATGATGCCACGTGGCCTGGAATAGCTCCTAGATCAGTGGGGGGCCAGCTGTCCTAGGTGTGTCCTCTCCCAACCTCTCATGAATCCCAGCCTCTTGGCAGGGTGGGTGGGGTGAGGAGGAGAAAAGTCCTTGACTCTGTGAGAGGGCTGCTTGGCAATAACAGAAACATCCCTGTGTTATCAACCCTGCTTCCAGAACAAATCCAGAAAAACAGCCCCATACCAGCTACTGTGAAGAAAATTAACTCTATCCCAGTTAAAGCCAGTACAAATATTTTCATGCAAATTATGCTGAAGTGATTTGAAGACATAGGTAATTGCACTTTTTGCAACTAGGTAGTCATATTAGGGTGCCAGAAGTGATTGCTGATACAGTAAAAATAGGTGACCTGAAGATTGACCCCAAACATTGTTTCTGCACTTAATTATGCATGTCTTTGTATTGGGTTTGTGTAGCAAGGTTTTGGTAGTGGGCGAGCTACAGTGGTGACCTCTCTGAGAAGCTGCCAGAAGCTTCTTTTATGGTCGATGCCAGACGGTTCCTCCTCAGACCCACTGCTGGTCAGAGCAAATCCCTTCAGTGACAGTGGCAGCACCTTGGGGATAACAAATTTAAGGGGAAAAAAAAAAAAATTAAGTAAGAACTGCACCCTGTGGGAAGGGATCATGTTGGAGAAGTTTGTGAAGGATTATCTCCCGTGGGAGGGACCCCATCTGGGAGCAGGAGGAGACTGTGAATCCTCTCTCTGAGGAGGAAGGAGTGGGAGAGATGTGTGATGAACAGCTCCCATTCCCCATCAGAATGTGTTGCTGGGGGCAGGGTGAAGTGGGTAGGGATCTGGGGATAAAATTAAGCCTTGGAAGTGGGGAGGTGTGGGAGGAAGGTGTATTTTAAGACTTGATTTTACTACTCATTATTCTTTTCTGATTTGATTGGCCATAAATTCAGTTGATTTACCCAAATTTAATCTGTTTTGCCTGTGATGATAACTGGTACGTGGTCTCTCGTCTTGTCTCAACCCACAGGGCTTTCATCCTATTTTCTCTCCCCTGGGAGAGTGGTAGAGGACCTTTGGTGCAGATCTGGCATCCTGCCCAGGTCAAATCACCACAGTCTTACAGGCATGGGATGAAAAATCTAAGATAGTGACAGAAGGAAGAAGAAATATCTTTCAAGTGGTTCACTTCTGTTATTCAAGGAAAGGTGCTATGCAATTTTTGCTGAAAATACAGTGTGTGGGCAACCTCGGCAAAGGAAATCTTTAGGAAGGGAATATTCAGTGTTTACTCTCATTTTTGGCCTCTGTCAAAATTAGTGTATTTGTTCCTAAAGGGATACTAAACCAGGAAGATTACAGATGGGGTGATCATGAATATAGAGAAGAGACAATAATAAGAAACTCCCATATTCAGAATGTTGTTACTGGATACTGTCAGGAAGAGTATTTTTTGTGCCATTTGTCATAAGTTCCCAATTATTGATGCTTGAAGAGAAACATTTATTTATAATTGTAAAAAAATATACAATTTTTCATTAATTTTACAAGTCATCTTAGAGCAAAATTAATCTCCGAGAGTTGTAAATTTCTTCCTCATAAATCCAGAAGTTAATTCAAGGTCCAGTCATAGGGTCTAATTTTTTTCCTTTATCTGGCTAAAACAATGCTTCAGCCATTTCAAAGACTTCTGAGTTAAAGTATAGGAGACCAAAGAGGGGTTATAATACATATATGTACATATAATGAGTATGTAGGGTGGGGAGAGGCATATATCTGTACTATAATTATACTTGCCAGGAACAAGTCCCAGAGGATGACAAGAAAACTTTTGTATTACAAAAAGCATCACAAAAGTAGTGGTTATACTATAGACATCACTGATTTTTTTTTCTTAACAAGAAAAAAAATCATAGTCAAGAAAAAAACTAGCTAGCCATATTTGACTGGAGGAGTTTGATGTTCTTCACCAAAGAACTAGTAGAACTGTTAAAGTTCTACTAGTTCCTGTTTTTCCAATTTGGAAAAGGGAACAAAAAAAGTAATGCAATGAAATGCACGTTTGGCTCAGCTCCATTGGTAAATCCATCTTCTATTGTACCAATACTACACTTTCTTAATCAAAGCACAGATCTTAGTAGTACTAAAGGGTTCCTTGTCCCTTTTTACAATTACACTCTATTATTTCATGTTCATGTATTGTACTTTTTCAGATTATTTTAAATTAAATATATATATGTGAAGGACATGTCAGACTCCAGACATGTTAAAATAATGTAATACTTTAGTTAATTTGATTTGATCACTACTTTATGTAGACTACTGATTCAAAATTTGTCAGAGTACAGACTTTTTCAGAGCTCTTATAAGTCTGGTGAGCTTAACTCCCTGATGGAAAAACTTCAGTGATTGGGTTTAAATTTGAAAGAAAGTTATTCCACACACTGCTTCTCTTCTGGACATATGGTCTTATGCCACAGATGTGCAATTTTCATTAGCTTTAATAGAATTCATTTCTGCCAACCCAGAGAACAATTTTCTGCAATGTGTCAGTTAATTTTAGAGAGGATATTTTAGGCTACATGACGATATAGTTATATAGGACTAACATGAAAATGGTTTCGAACATTTTTCTTTAAGTGTAACATTTTAATTTTACATTTGTACTACATAGATAAAGCCTAGAATGGGAAATTTCAGATAAGTAAGACAGCTAATGTAGAATACCGCAACATAGGACTAAAATCCCCATTATTATGAATCCACAGTTTAAAAGAGTAGGGACAAAAATCATTAGGTTAACTGAGATCACACAGTGGTAAGCATTTATGTATGAATTAATTACATGACTCATCTATAGGGGTCCTACAATATTCAGTAGGTGTAATTTCACTAGTGATTTTTGCATCTAACTCCGAAAAACCTGTTGCAGATTACTTCTGTCATACGTCCATGAAGATACATCTGGCTACCTTCACAGGAATTCAGAGATGCAATCAGGTCAAAGCCAAGAAGAGTTTTCGTGTTCCATCATGTCTGTTTTCCAAACTCTGGTGAATTCTTTCTGTAACTGCAATATCCATTCTCTGAAGGAATCAGAAGTCAAGGTCTAATCATTATTTCTGAAAGCAATACTAGGGTTATTCTGGCTCCGTGCATCATTACACTGGCCATCCCTGCTCCAGCAGGTAAAATGTCCAGATTGAAGGCATGTTACTGTAGAAAGTGCTGTGGTTACTGGTAATCAGAACAGGGAATTAGATTTGACTTTTGTTTTTTCAATCCCCTACTGTATTTCTATGATACCTTTGTCAAATTGTCGTCGTACAAGTTGATGCTTCCCTTAAGTACCTAGTATCTAATGTACATAATGGTAAGAAATAAGGTAATTTAAATGCATTTACAAGTGGATGCAGTGGTGAAAGAATTGAAAACTTGTTTTGGAAGACAAGTTCCCCTGAAATAATTACATATAGTCTCTGGAACGCAGGGATTATTGACTGCTCTTCCAGAAATCTAAGATTGCTGCAGTACTGCTAGGCTCTGTAGGATGGGGGAAGGACCAAGTGGAATTTTCTTAATATATTTTTTAAGAAATCACTCTTTTGTTTCAGTGAAACCTTATATTATTTTGAGAGAGAAAAATATTTTTATATAATATTTCAGAATTTTACCTCAGAAATCCTAGGTGAAGCTGGTATGCCTCTTTCCTAAAATAAAGGTAATAAAATACAGATAGCACCTAAAACTACAGATCTATAATAGTCTTGAATGAAATTCTATTTAGTTATTTACTGACATGATTATTAACAGGCTTCAGCTTTACTGTCATGATTATTAACAGGCTTCAAGTATGTGTTTTGCACTGAAATGAAAAACAAATATTAGAAATGCTACAATATTAATACCTCTACTTTTAGACTACACTTAAGAAACAACGCAGGAATATTTCTGTGGGTGAAACAACTTAAAACACTGCTCACATGCAATAGGAGCTCATTATAGTAGTACAGCCTGCAGACTGAAAAACAGCAACTGTGCACAAAACCACCTTTTTGAAAACCAAATGAATTAGAATATTTTTGCTTCTAAAAGGCAATAAGAGCCATTTGCACTATTATTTTTCATAAGTTTTAGACAGAACAGCTAATGTGCTCAGGCTTTTTTGAACATATGGTGGTACTTAAAAATCTTTTCATAGAAACGCATCTGTTTCTTCAAAACATTCAGGAACTAACAAGACCAAACATTTAAGAAAATATTGTCACTGTAAAATCCTAGGGTAGCTACAAAACCAGACTTGTTTCATTTACACTTAGAGATGAAGAATGAAGTTAATCTACTGGGAAGACCTAGAAGAGCTCAAATAACACTTGAAAAGGCTCAAATCAGGACTAAACTCAGTCCCATATAACATTTAGCTATTATTTTGGCACTCTACAGAGAGAAAAACGTAACTTTTGTGAACTCATTAAACACCATAACTCAGATCTCATTGATTTCACTGAAAGCAGCTGGCTAGGTGCAAAAACGAATCCCTACACTTATGCGTGTTTCTCCTGAAAGCTTTGAAACATCTATCTCCTTATCTGTATACCAGCATGTGAAAATTCCCCCGAGTCACACTTTTCCCATTTGTGTACTTTCACATTTAGTAATTCCCTGTGCCTTCTTTCTCTTTTTGCTTTTAATTTTCTAATTCCATGGAGAATAAGGAAACTTGCACACTTGAACACCTTTCTCACTCTTAGTTCTGTACTCCAGCTTCAGTTTATTGCTTCTATCAAAGAATAAAGAAAGTTTTCTAGCCACTTCCATTTAAATGCAGACTTATTTTCATGCAGAACTTTTGCTCAGAGAAACAGATGCAGTGGCTTGTAGCTGTCATTACTGTGTCGTAGATACACGTTTAGGTTGTGAAGCAAGTGTAGACTTTCCTAAATTACCTTTTGTTATTATGAAAACCATAAAGAAACCCTACCATTATATAAAATAATTTCAACAGAAGTTGATTTTTCTTTTGTGTCTTTTAGCCACTATAACATTTTATTTCCTTTTTCATGTTACTGCTCTGAGACTCTTTCACATTTAATTACTTTAAAACTCTTCATTTATCTTTGGAATGGTATTCAGGGGCATTCTGGATTTGCAATATATCATTCTCCCAAAACATAGGTTGCTAGTGGATATGTATATTTTGGACTTTTATTCTTCTGTTTGGGACCCTTTTCTGGCTAGTATCACCAAAATATTTAGTCAAAATATTGGGCAGCACAAGAAGCACAAAATGTGCTTAGTTTTCACTTCCATAGCAATGTATTGCTGAGAAATGAAAGAAAATGTAAGAGATTTACAATCTTGTCTTTACCACATGACAGAAGTCGTTGGGACAGATGAGACACTGGAAAATGTAGGCCTGTTTTCTATATTTCTTGGAAACATATATAGTGATTTCCCTGGGCTGCCAAGGAAAAGATACACAGTTAGAATGTGAACCACCCCACATTATACCAAAACAAATATTGTTTTTTACTAGTAAGTAGGATTTTACTCCATTTCAAGTGTTTATGATGTACTTCTTATTTATGAAGCAAGGGTATAGCAAAACCTCAATAAACCTTGACCAGTTTTACTGCAATAGTTTTTTGTAGATGTATTTAAAATTGCACGAAGTACGAATCAAACTTGAAATTACCCAAAGAAAGCTATTTTGTATGAAGTAGAAATAATCTACGGCTAGGACAAAGTCAAAGAAATACTGCTTATAATAATAAATTATGGGGTGAATATTCCTGGGTTTTTTGGTATATGTGAAAAAATAGGCTACTTTATCTACTCTAACATATTTTCTGGACTTCCACAAGCAGAAAGAAAGCATCTCAAAAAATAAATAGTTATTCCTACTCTTATCTCAAGCTGTTTCATTGTACTGTCTCAGTTTAAATGAGTTTCTTTCTAACATTTTCAAAGAACTTTACTGAGAAATTCTGCCCCATGTGTCATGGAGAAAGCACAGCTGGATCAACATAAGCAGTTAGAAAATATTCGACTCAATGTGTTCAATCTTCCAGTCTCCAGTGTAACTGCAACTGATAGGACAACCCAAGCAGAGTTCCTTCAGTGCCTTCAAACTCAAAAAGAGCTCTCAGATTTGTCATAGGTCTCAGCTCCATTCACTCTATGAGAAAAAGCATAGCTAACTGCACAAAGAACCTATTTGACTTGCTTAATATTGCAGCAAGATTTAAAATTTAAAAAAAAAATTAAAAGCTCTGAGCTAACATAGCCTGGCAAGGACAGACCTTATTGTGATGTACAGCCATTCTCAAATCAAGCACCCAGACTAAAAATTTAGGATTGCAACTGCTATCTCAATCTAATTTCTGATCTTATCTTAATTAGAAAAAAAAAAGGAAAGAAAAATCAGAATGAAATATTTGCATATGTGAGAGCCTATCTTAATACCTAAAAAAGCCGTAGAAAAAAATTACAAGTTCTCAGAGCTAATGCACAATTCACTGCTATTTAGATCCCAGGTGCTAATTAGCTAATCAAAGGCTTTCAAGCAGATCAAGCCAATCAGCGAAGGACCTCAGTAAGAAACTTCCAGAAGCTATAATGCCAGATGCAGAATTAAGAGCCCCTTTATCAAGGAAGGAGGACTTGATGAAGTTAGTGAGCATATAGGTTGGAGAAGATCTCATAATGGTTGTGAGGGCTGACAGAGATTTATTTCTCTGCATTTATTAGTAACACTTATAAAAGAGGCTGACTTGAAACCAGGGTCTCCTTTCCAAGTCAGTACAAAGATATGAAGGTAGAATTATAAAAATTAGGCAAATGTGCCTGAGATTTTTATTTCAATTACTATATTGCATAATTACCTTCTGTCTGGGTAAGTGATAAACATGTATAGTTAAGTTAAACCTGAAGCATTCAAAAATACATTTAGTCCTCTAGTCATGAATGGGTGTCCTAAGAGGCCTGAGGGAAAAACTCATTTTTCTTTTACCAGAAAACAATTCTGTATTCCTAAGGATGTTAGTTGAAAGCTAATTATTAATAGTATAACTTTGAAGTAAGAAGATACAGAAGCAGGTATGTAAACAGCTGATCTTGTCGGCTTAAGCGCTATAAAGAACAATTTAACTATAAATTTCATAAGTAGTGACCGAACTTCTATGAATATCTAAGCAGAAATTTCTCTGCTGATCAGTGCATTATTTTCAATTTACAGCAGATTTATTTTACATCTCTATTTGTGAACTGTAAGTAAGCAAGGTATTCGGGAAGATCATATTTTCAGTTATATCCTGACTATAGATCCAGAGCTCCTTTCCCTTTTCTAGAGCTCTGATGTTCAGACAAGTTTCTGTGAAGCCTGTTAAAACCCAGAGGCTTTGAGGGAGCCCTGGACTCCCTCATGGCTGTAGTCACTTAACCAGAAGCAGATGGTACTGGGCTGTGTTCTGGTTGATCTAAAATTCTTAACAAATGGATAAATTATATGATGACTCTTCAGGCTTTATAATTCTTCTTGGTGCTTAACTCCAAAACAAAAATCTATAACCTACTGGTCTGTTTCTACTTCACAAGTATTTTCTAGTAGGGCAGAGAAAAACTGTCTGAAATTCAACAAAGGTGAATGCAGGGTCCTACACCTGGGGAGGAATAACCTCATGCACCAGCACAGGATTGACCTGCTGGAAAGCAGCCCTGCAGAGAAGGACCTGAGGTTCCTGGTGGACACCAAGCTGTCCATGAGCCAGCAGTGCCCTTGTGGCCAAGAAGGAAGGCCAATGGTACCCTGGGGTGCATTAGGAAGGCATTGCCAGCAGATCAAGGGAGGTGATCCTGCCCCTCTACTCAGCCCCGGTGAAGCCACATCTGGGGTGCTGTGTCCCGTTCTGGGCTCCTCAAGACAAGAGAGTTGTGGAGTTCAACGAATATGATTAGGGGACAGGAGTATCTCTCTTACAAGGACAGGCTGAGGGAGCTGGGCCTGTTGAGCCCCAAGAAAAGAAAACTGAGAGGGGATCTCATCAATGTCTGTAAGTGTCAGAAGAGAAGGTGTCAGAGGATAGATCCAGGCTCTTGGAGCAATAGGACAAGAAGCAATGGGCAGAAACCGATGCCCGGGAAGTTCCACCTGAATATGAGGAAGTTCTTTACTGTGTGGGTGACCGAGCACTGGAACAGATTGTCCAGAAAGGCTGTGGAGTCTCCCTCACTGGAAATACTCCTCTATCATCTGGACACAATCCTGTGCCATGTGCTCTAGGATGACCCTGCTTGAGCAGGGAGGTTGGACGAGATGACCCACTGTGATCCCTTCCAATATTACCCGTTCTATGATTCTATGATTCTTTTACAGAGTTTCAGCTTAGTTTCAGGAAGCATTTCACACTTCCACAATCAATGCTGCACTGTTCAGAAACATTCCTGAATTGCACTGTAATGCTTCTGTAGATGTAAGTGGTAAATGGCAAGTGGGTTTCATATTGATAAATAAAAACTGTTAGATCCACCACAGTGTGAATGGTTAGCGGTTACTGTAAGGACTGGAGGAGAAATAAACAATTGTATGGAATCTACAGGACCAGTTTACTAGGCACGAAGAAACATAATGAGTTTCAATTTGAACAGGACTATACCTTGTTAGAACTTATAATTTGAGGATTTTCTAATATTCAAAATAAATTACAACAGCTGCAGGCAGTGTGCAAGACTGTTAAAGCTACTCAGTTGCAAAGCCAAAGGATTTGATAATGTATACAGCTTTTCCCTTGAGGCCAAAAATGTAATTATGAAAGAGTTCTGAACTGAAAAATAGTCTTGTCATCTGTTTTTATGAGAGATAAAAGATCATTTTAAGGTGAAGAGGTTACGTATAAGAAAGAAAATTAAATTTAAAAAACCCAACATGACCAACACTACAGCTGCTGAAGAATAGTAAGAAGAAAATTAGATATTATAATTAGAAGGGGAAATCATTCTGCCTGTACTAGACATATGCTATTAAAATATTTAATTCATCTCCTGATTAATTCACTGGATGATGTGAACATTATTTCAGAGGTGATAAATCAGTAGATTAATATGTATTCAGCAGGGATATATGAGATAGGACTGAATTAAACTTCCTAGATCAATAGGAGATGAGTTAGACCCTTCTCACTATATTGGTCTAGAGCAGAGTATCTTCTTTTTACATGTGGTTCTAAATTATATTACTGTCTCAATAACTCCAGATCAGGGAAATATGAGTAGAAACAGACTTCTGGTGCGAGCAATTTTAGCTGCTATTTTAAATACTTTTTCCTGACTTTTCTGAATAAATTCTCAGGTATACTTTCGTAAATGAATTCTTCTTAATTTTCTAGTTAAAAGTGATAGCAGTACTGCCCCTAACCTTTCCTCAGCAGATTTCATTCCCTAACATTTGGAGAAAAATATATCCATCAGACTTGTCACGTTTTTGTCTTATTCCGATCATCCCATTCAGCTGTGTTAAAAGGTTTCAAAACTTGGAGTTCTACATTGTTACACGGTTTTTTATGACAAGTCTTTCTAATGGGAACCTGGGAAAACAATTCAATATGCAATATTCACATAAGATCTTTAATATTCTTCATTATTTATATAAGAAAGCCTTTCAAACTGGAATATTTAAAATGAATAAGAGCATGAGATTATGTGGAAAAGATGGGAGGTAAAAAAAAAAAAGAAAGGGAAAGCAGAAAAGATACCTTACAATTACTTTTCTTTTTAAAGAAAAAAACTTCCCTACAAATTGTGAATAACCAGATAATGAAAAAATATAGACTGAGAAAGGATATTCAGATTTAAGCTATATCTGAACAGGAACATATTTTCCTTATCCTTAGGAATTTTCAGGTACACTAATATGCCTTTTGGAATTATATTTCAAACCTGAAAAGAGAAAATTTTGCTTTCAGTGCCTCTACTTGCACTTCTAAAGAGTGCCATGATTCTTTTTCAGTTGTCGCTTCAGACTATTTGATACTGCAAGGGTAGAATAAATGAGAAGTTAAAAAAACATGCAGAAGGAAGAAAGTGCGGAAACAAATTCATTGAAAGGAGGATAAGAAGATATTGGAAGTCAATGTCCAGGAATGGATGAAAGGAAGACAGATAAAAAGTCAGATTAAAAGTCGTTATTAGTTTCTAGCATGGCTGTACAACAGTCAGCATGATAAGTCCTTGTTAATGCTCTTTAGGAGTTTGCCAAGTGATTTCTTTTGGCTTAAACCAGGAGTGGAGGAGAAGGAATGGGCCTGAGACTAATGAAAGAGGATATAACTGTGTTACATGCCACACTACTTAATGAACTGAAAATAAAGTCAATGGTTTCACTAGTGAATATTTTTAATACTGCTATTCTAACAATAGCGGTATCATGCAAACGCTGGTTTTATTTTGGAGATACACAAGACGCAAAATGAAAATATAAAGTATTCACCATGGATATTTCATAGTAGACCAGCATCCTGATAATTTCTTTTTCTGGAAAAATCTAATTTGTTGCATTTTTTTTTTTTGTCTAAAACTGTACTTTATCTGAATCTCGAGTACTGCATACTGGGAAGCTTGGAAATTAGATTGGCAATAATGAGGTTCAGCTGAGACTTTGAAAAGAAGAGACAAGTCAGCTGGTTGTATTGAAAGCTGATAATGTGTCAAGAGAAATTAACATACCATTTTCTTAATGATCTGGTGTAGGTTGATTGCTATTGAACAAATTCATTAGCGAAGTTCGTAAAAGCAGGAAAAATACGTTAACTAATTATACCATTGACAAAAAGTTGGAAGATGTCATTAGCACTCAGTAGTTAGAATACTTGACAGGAAGATGAGGGTGACTAAGGAATAAGGAAATAGAAATAGGATTAAAATAATCGTATCAAATTCAAGGTCTGAGCTGACAGTAATAGATGAGCTAGTCTTTATTAGCAACTCCAGCCTAATATTGACTTTGAGTTCACTGACTAGGACAGAAAGAGGAATTTTCTGTGTATTAACCAACAAGGGATTATGAGACAGTAACACAGCAAGACTCTGAAGAGTGCAGGTGCCTCGTATAATACTTCATGTGAGCTCTTCTCAGTTGAGATGGGGGAATATCAAAAGTCTTATAGGTGGCTGCAGACTTTCTAGTACACTTAAGGTGTTTTCTTAATCTCCCTTAAAAAAGGAGTCAAAGACTTGCCTATAAAGCCGAAAAGAAAACCTGAAGGGACAGAAAAAAATGTGTCACGGACTATAAATTAAAATCCTTCACTTAATATCAATGACGAAATGATACTTCAGGCTGGTGACATTGGCTGTAGCAAGACAATGGTATGACATTATACTATGCGTAATTCTCTGTTTTGATTGAGTATGCGTACTACTTCCCTTTGCTTGAGCTCCACAAAGGTTTTTAATTCATCCAGGGAAAAGACAAGAATATGAGAACTATACTTGATCTAAAATCTGTCAAAAGAGCAAGTAGGTATAAGCTGACTATAAGTAGGCTCTTGAAAAGCAGAATTGTTATCACCAAAGGGCTGAATCTGTAACAGTGTTTTAAAAGCTGCACAAAAGCAGAAAACCTCTTTTACTGAAAAGTAGAACTTAAAAAAGAGTAAATAATGTATTCGATTGTCATATGAGGGACCGAACTTGATAAACTTCCTACTTCCATATTGTAATGAATACATAGGTACAGCTGGGATTACTTCAACAATTTTCTGGTTTCATAAACAGACAGTGAACTGAGATCTTAAGAATCTGAAGAATGTGCATAGTCTGGTTCCTTGTAGAACAGGGTACCATAAAAGCCATGTCACACCGATCATTTATTGTTTCCAGTGGTGATTTGATGTGTTTCTGCTTTCCATTGAAATGAGATGCTGGAGATGTAGGCACCTCCAGCATTGAGATCAAAATTTCTAATACTAATGAGATCAGAATTGCACATTGTTATCTGCAATTTATCCAATATCTGGCGCTAAGATATGTTCCTTTTTCATTTCTATAACATCTGTAAAAGGCATAGAAAATGGCACAAAGTTAGGCCATTGAAAGAGAGTTTTAATAAAAATAGTTTAATATCTGTGATTCTGTGATATCTTATGACTAAGGAATTGCTAGAATTTAAAAGGGTTCATTGATATTGCATTTGTCAATTCATTGAGTTACCATTGTATTGGCTGTATTCCTTTTGCCAATATCATTAAAACTAGTTATGTAAATGGAAGGAGCTATACTGGGGACAAAGTCTTTTCTGCTCAAATCTTCTGCAATATAGGCATGATTACTTAAATACTCTTGATGGACTATCCTTAACAGTTTTTCTGATATAAGTCTACGATTATAAGCACCTGAGAAGTAAAGAAAATAAAAAAAAAAAAAAAAAACCACCTATTTTTCTTGCACAATATTTGGATACGTTTTTTAATAGGAAATTATTTTAGTTTTTTTCTCTATATAATGATAAAATGATACAAAGTCTGAATCATGGCATCTTATTAAAATATTTCCAAAGCAGAAAGGGAAGCAGGAGAAGGTTTAACAATGAAAAATTTTTGTTGACTTCAGTGGGATTTGTATTATTTCTTCCATAGGAATGAGATTAAGTGCCAGAAATGGTGCATCCAAAAACCAAGATAACTCAGTCAGAGGTCTACTATAGCTCCTATAGCTTTCAACAGTGCCCTTTTGTATTCACTAACTCTCAGTTTTTCACCATACTCAAGAATGAGGGGAGAGGAATCTCTAATTCGATAGCACAGAACACAAAGCCACTATGCTAACTAATATTTGCACATATATTACTTATATTTTATCTTACAAATCCTACTTCTTTTTGTGGAAGGATAATTTTAGTTCAGAGTTCCTGTTTCCTTCTAAATTCTACTGTTACAGTTAGATTCTTCTTTTCAGAGGTTTTCTGAAGGTAAAAGTTACATTTGGAGTCTGTTGCACAAAATCTAGTAATGTATTAGTACTTTATAAGCTAGTCTGCTTTCTCTGAAAATTGGGAAGATCAAAAAGCACAGGCAAGATTGTGAAAACAAATGCCAAGTGAACAGATAAAAGCAGGAGGAAGGTTTTTTTCATTCTATGATTCTTGGACCAGTGTATATGCAATTTTCTTCATGTAGAACTCTAATATATCCCATAGGAACATACTAGTTTTATGACTCAGGAGGAGGTGTTTTTTAAAAATTATTTTAGCTGCATGTACAGGTTTTTTAGCAACAACACTGAATGCTAGTAGTTTTTGCAATTTAAAATAAGGCAACTGGAGGAAACAGACGGATAGTAACTTAACCCAATTGCATATAAAAAATCAAATGCGTGCAACGATATAGATTTTCAAGTAACACTGAACACGTAGTGATCATCTTCAAAAAAACAATCCTCTGTTAGGGGATAGAGCAGATGCCAGATTGAGTACTGAAGCAAAAAGAAAAAAAATCCATTGATTACTGCAACAGATCCTGACATAGTTTCATATACAGAGCTCACCATGGCTTTGTAATAACTCTTATCCACAGTTTGTGCATTGCTAAACTTGGCCCTGAGCCCCATATCTACAAAACCCAGAACACTAAATATTTGGGTTAAAGTAAGTAAAGAAAAGAAAAGCTAGTCAAACAAATCTTGCATTCACTCATATGAATACACTGACCATTTGTCAGTGCAGTACACACATTGTGTTCAGCAGCATCACAGAATTATAGTAGTATTTTACTGATTCCTTTAACTGGTCTTTGCTCAGTGACAGAAAGACACCTGAACAAACAGTTTTGCCAGCTTTACTATTATATGATAGATAAAACAAAATAAGAAAGCTATTCACTTACAAATAAGAGATTTTTAAAACCAAGACAAGATAATAGCTGCAGGTGGGATTTGGTAAGAAAAGCTTGTGGAACATTCTGTGTTTGGGGAAAAATCTATAAAAGCAGATGGGAAAAGTGTACTGCCAAGGGTGTACGCTTCAGAAGAAAGCATGCTTCAGAAGTGTATAAGGGCTGTGTGATCCCTCCTAAACTGTGCTTATGATAGTCAGAGCCATAAGGTAGAACCCTTTTGATCCCATAAATACCATTTCCCAGAAGGATCCTGACAAAAATAGAGGGCCGCGAAGTTCAACAGACAGAAGATATAGCCATAAAACCTGTTAATAAGAAACTGGCAGTTTTTCAGCCCTCTGCTAGGGTGCCAAGATGTCTAAGAGAAATTATTATGGGATTACAGACACAGAAGATTTGAGAGGGGACTTGAAAAATTTCTTGTGGTGATTCCTTAAGAAAACTTGAAGCTGGTAATAAATTAACATGTAAGTGGAAATAATACATGATGCCACCTTATTGTACCGTGTTTTCTGCTTTGTACATATTGTGCAAATTTAAATTACTTCAGTTGCATAAAATATATCTTACTGAATTATTTGGAGAAACGGTGCTCAGATTTGCAATGGTATCATGTTCTTAACATGAAAAGCCAAGGAACTGGACACACATAAATTTTAATATTGCACTATCACATGATGTGAGATTACTAATGCTGGATTCATTAATTAAAGCCTTAGTTCTTCCATAAAATTTATTAATTTAAAGATCAATTTTCTTGCTATTTAAAATCCCACAAAACAAAATTCAGCTGATGATTAAGCTGTTTCTATTTTCTGGTGTGTAAAGTGTTTTTTGTGTGGAAAGGATTGCTGCATTGTAAAACTTATTTTTTGACCACAAAATCAGTCATGGGACTGATTACTTTTTTAAAAACAATGTGAATTTACAGAGAAGTAGATGAAAAGTGTATTTGGGAAAGAAGCCTCATATATTTGGAAGTGAAAAAAAAATCTTGATTTGCTGCTTTGGGGTATCATGATGAAATACCCTGCACAGAGTCCTTGCAATTAGCCAGGATCAAGCTGGCTGCAGAAAGAAAGCAGTATATTTGTACATGTCTGGTCCTGTGTCTAAGTCAATTAACCTCACTGAAAGCAAGTTCATTAGTTCAGTTTTGCAAAGTCTTAACTAACCTGGCAGCAGAGTGTCCCCAAATGAAACCAGTACCTCTGCACTGCAAAAAACATGGGAAGACAGCAGATCTGTGGATGGTGGGCTGAATGCCTCTGTGCCACTTCTAGAGTACAAAACACTTGTACAGTTTGTGTCATTGTTTATATTTATGCCCCTCCTTTGAATTTGTTTAATGCAGACAAATTGCAGAGATGGGACAAACTCACAGATAGCTAGACAGAGATATATCTATTGATAGAAAGTGATGGAATTGGGGGAAAGTCAATAAAATGGTAAGAAAATATAGAGTATAAATTGAAAGAGATTTCAGTGAGAAAAAAAAATTAAATTTTGCTAACAAGAAAATGTTCACAAACCAATTTTTATTTCATTGAATTGTTAGGGTTTTTCTAAAAAAAACTCCAGCATGAAAAAGCAATTTCAAGTGAAATATTCCAGAAGTGTATTTGAAATCACTTTTGTGAAATTTCCCTTAATATAGGAAAGCTCAAAATCAGCAACTCAAAAATTGGATTAATTGAAATAGTAGTAAAACATCACTTTAGTTCCACCTAATAACGGTTTCTGATAAACATGAGCAAACATACTGCTTGTTTAGCCCTACTTAGGATTCATTTCTGTGAGTTAAAATGATTTAATCTTTTTCATTTGCAACTGTGCATTAATAGTAATACTTCTGAATTCCACAAAGTTGTTCAGAACATGTACATCATTGAATACTTGGCAATGGTACAACGTATGAGGAACTGTGAATCAGCTGGGAGTAAACCAATCTAAAAATGGCATTCTATGTTATAATGTGAAGAAGACAATTAAGTTTTCAACATTCATAAATATAACCACGCTGATTTTTATGTTCTGATTAGATTGCCAGTTATTTGAGACGTATTTTCATTCCGCTGAATATTGCAGATTGTGATAAAGTGCTGCTTATGGGAACCAAAGTAATCCTGTGAAAGAAGGTATTAGGCAGCCCAATCAGCAAAATAATATGTAGCAAACTGCTACTGGATCATAGATGGGCAACGATGCCAAATGAACTCATGGGATAAGACCCGGGGTAGACTTGTGAGAGCAGAGTGATTTAGCATTTGACAGGCACATGCTGGGCTGTTTGCTGACTTTGGCAATGTTTTTACAACATGTCATGCCAATAGACCTTCAACGTTAATGACTTGTCTGAACATAAAAGCACATATTACTTCATGCACTATTATGCTAGTTTATGATGACCACTTTTTAGTTTCTTTTTCTATAGGGTGAAAAGAGGAGATAACCTTAAGCCACTAGCCCTGTCTGACCATGAAAACTCATGAGTGTTTACTGGACAAACCTATGACTGTCAGTCAGTTGGTGACCTATTGGCTGAGAGAGAAATGTTGATTTTATATTAAATACTCATCTTATCTTTGCTATTTTTCTCTTCTTCTGTCCTCCTCATTTTTACAGTTATTTTTAAGAGTGGATCACCGTTCCAAACTGTTACCCTGCCTTATTTTTTTTCTAGGCAAGAAATCCAAATTTCATAGGCCCGATATGCTTTTATGAGTCAAGAAATTGCCTTTTCAAAATTCATGAGTAGTAAGTTAATAAACAGATGAGATCAATAAATGTATCCATGATCCTCATTGACACATTTTTGTTGCTTACTAGAATTTGATACTGATACCTCAGATATTGTGCAGGATCGCAAAATACATACTTACCTCTGAGCTTCCACTGTATACTTGCTAACAGTCTTCAAGGATATTTTTTAGTCTTAATTAAATCCTGATGTTTTTACAGTTCCCAGTGGCACAATCTAACCTTTCTATTGCCTATTCTACTTAATTTAGGGATAGTTTCTGTTCTTAAATTGGCTTGGACTTGGGGAAAAAAATCTTTCCAATAAACTGAAGTTTTATGCTCATTTATTCTTGCAATAGATGTTCCCATTACGATAAAAATGACACAAGAGGAACACAAATGTGTAAAAATATTAATCACACCATTTAGTTCTCATTTTTATTTTAGTTTTTTAATAATGTCTGAGAAAGCTCCATTTGTTAAACTTGAGCCTTTTCTCAGTACATCCACTGCTAGTTTACTCTTTTTATGTTCACATATAGTCAGAGCTTCTTGTGGAAAACTGTGTGTGTAAGAAAAAATCGTAATCCTTTAAAGTAAACCAAGAAAATTACTTTTGCCAAAGGGACTATGGGTGTGAGTCACACAAGCAGGGCTAAAGATCTGTTTCCTGCAAAGGTAAGAAATCTCTGAAGTATCCTTATTGGAATGGTGCTCCACAATGCATAGATTTTGTCTTCTAATCAATGAGATTTAATGGCAACACAATGACACTAATAATCATTAACAATACAAATTCTGATTGTACCTAGTGAGATAAGAATAGTATCCAGGCATTCTGAAGAGTCTAAATCATTGTCCAAGAATCTATTTCTTGATAGTTGTATAATTAGCTGCAGTGGTCAGTTCGTAGTAACATCAAGGAGCACTAAGGCAATCAAGTTCTCACAGTCGCAGGGAATCATGAAGATAAGTTACTCCAGAAAGGTTTGCATATCTGTTTTATCCTTCCCCAGAAAACAAAAAAACCCCAAACAAACAAGCAAAAAAAACCACCCCAAAACAAAGCAAAAACAAAAAACCTACCCACAAAAAAACGCTTTCTCAGGAGCATGATGTAACTGAAATAAGAAAAATAAAATCCACCCCAGAAGTAATAAGTCAAATGACAAATTGACAACATTACAGATTTGCAGGAGCATTGATTGAAGAATAATAATTGCAACTCCAAAAAGGCTTCCAAAGGACACAAATATATACAGCTGTAACATTAAACCTGGTTATCTCTTTCACTGCTACTATATGCCACAGGTGTGGAATAGGCAAAATTATATAGTGAGGGAGTGATGACAGGTTTCTATCCATACATCATTCCTATTGAATTGCATATGTGCACCTTTTATTTATTTAGGTATTTTCCTTATTACTCTTGGACGTGTTTCAGCAAGTTAGACTTTCTAATTGACTTAATGGAAACATTCTGGAAAAAAAAAAATCTGTTCTGAGAACGTTTTGCTTGTGCATTTGACATTTGACTGTTTTTCTTCTTATTAGGGGTATTTGCATGAAAAACATGGAACACAGAAGCTCATTTGGTTCCAAGATCTATTTCCCACCTGAAGTCTGAATCAATGCCATATTAACTAATTGAACTTCAATGGATTTTAAGTAGATTTTGTAATTATTAGAATACTCTGCTTAATGTGGAAGAGAAGAAGGTGAAATTGGCCTAAAGCCAGTTAAGCACTCTCCTGCTCATAGGTTAAATCCCAGTACAAGTTAAAATAGCCTCAGGCTTTCTGTAACTTGCACCAGATGGTAGAACCCCTTAGAGGCAATTACATTGGCAGGGATGACTGAAGCATGGTATGCTCCAAGTATAGTCCTTCCTGCCCCAGTACATTTCCAATAAGCATTTCCTTTGCCAAGATGCTGCAATGACAGCTTTACACTGCTCAGAGATTTCTCCCATGTGGGATAAATCCCCAGTTAGTCAGAACAGGTTTAATTCTGCTTAGAACTGGTAAAGCAATATACGGCCAACTTGGCTTAAACTAACAATTGGCCCCACATCCATAGCTAATGAATAAGCAATAGACCAGTTCTGTATGACATCAGTTTTCTGTGTGCATTGTTGTGTTTTTTTTAATGATTCTATTTTTTCTTCATCCTTGTAACAGTCCATACCTACAGGTTATCTGTATGGAAAAATGATTTCTGGTACCTACCCTAAATTTCTATTCCTATAATACCTATTCCCACCCACTTGTCCAATTAGCACAGTTATGCTGGAAAAATAAAACTAGTCCCCCTTCCAAAGCTTCAGGTTAGCATTCAATACAGCATTTCAATAGCCTGCATTCTCAGACATTATGGATCTAAACTCTCAGTCTGCCCTCATAGCTTATAACCTTTAATCCTGACATCAATCTCGGTGCTCAGTGCAATTACTGTACTGCTGTGTTCTGAAAACTGGCAGAGACTCAAGAGAAGTTTGTGAAAACTTGCAAGTTTCTCATTCATTTTCATTAGAAAACTGGTGAGACACAAATCTCCTTCAGATGTTCTCTGAAATTCCTCCTACTCATCAGTGAGGAATAGTGTCTCTAGTCTGTGAGGTTGAAAAATCACAGAAAACTGTTTTGTTTGTGTTACTGATTTCTACAGGTTGGCACAAGCCCTGCACAGGTTTTCTAATTCCTTTCAGGAGTGCCTAGTAATTTATTGTTTTACTTTAATCGAATTCCTGGTGTGAATGAACAACTTCAACACTGAAAATCTTAAAAGGATGCACACTAGAGTCTCTATGTGTATTGAAAGTTCACAGTCTGTTCCTAGATCAGAAATTGTACTGCAATAATTATTTCTACATAGCAGCCCTGTTCAGAAAACAAAAAAATTCAATAGGAGGAGCTTTTATGGCATATAGATTCTGGCATTTGAGAACTACATGTATTTTAAAATGAGAATTATATCTGAGATGAAAAAAATGAGGAAAGTTTTGCAGTAATAAAAGTCTCACATTCCCTGATAATTTCTCCATAGTCTTTAATAGAACATGCCTTCTCCCTAGCATGCAAATATTCTGTCCTGAGCTTTAGAGCTTAAAAGAGCAAAACCTGAAAGGTGATTCAGATAGTGAAAATCTCATCTGAACTGCACATGGATGGGGTTAAAATTGCACTTTTATTCTAGAAATTGTCCCCCTGCTACCTGTATCTCACCAGCAACAGCAGCAAAACCCAATGATGGGCTGTCTACAAAGCCTGAGCCCTCAAGAAAGCAAGGTGGCAAGTTTCTGAAACAGAGCCTATGCATCATCTTCTTAAATGTCTTCAGCAAAATGAATTACTTGTTCAGGCTGAAGGCATCAAATTGCTTTTTGAAACTGAGGTCTCTAAGATAATAGTGAAAGCACATTTTCTGGAAGCTGTTTTTTTTCTCTGTCTGAGAAAAAGGTACCTACTTTCTCAGCAAGGTACCTGAGTTTGCTCTCTGAAAACATTTTTGCTTTGGTCCATTAAGTGAAACAGCTTAGCATTGATCTGAGGCTTTATTTCCCTGTGCATTTTCATAGCTCTATAGTATAATCCTACAGTAATGCAAGAAAACACATCAGACCACCTGCTTGTATTCCACTCTTTTCTGGCCTCTCTGATGCCTTCTGCCCAGTGAGGAATGACATCGTCTTCACCTTCATTAACATCATGGGTCTCGATGAAATACTGATTTCCTCGGTTCTTTATATTCACTATGTTATACCCACAGCTGTGAAACCAGTGTTGTCTCACAAAAACTTCACTTTTAGATAACATCATCAGATTTTCTGCCATTCGTGGATCAAGAAAAGAACATTGAAAATGTGTAATTTGCCCAATACACAAATATTTTACAGCCAATAACATATATCAGCAGTTATTGTAAACACATACATCACTTATGTGATACACACTTTTACTTGGTTTCCTGATGAAAAACTAAAAAATACCTCAGCCTTGAAGACAAGTAAACAGTTTCAACAAGGGTGGTCTAACAGCAAAGAGAAATTAAGCAAACAAGTTAATATTGCTAGTGTAATGTTCTCTGACTGGTAAAATGTAGTCAAAGACACACAGTTTCTGGAAAAAAAACCCATTACATGAAGAATATACATACAACTCTTCTGTCCTTTTTTTTCTGTCTTTGAAAGTTAAGATCTATGGGATCTTACGTACCATCCTCAATTTATTAGTCTATAACTTTATGATATTTTAGCTGCTTAGAAAACTGGAATTCAATAATGTTGTAAGTTATATTGACAGCCTTTTGATTCCTAAGCCTCATTTTTATTGTATCTGTATCTTGTACAAATTGGCACATGAGATGCCATTAGATTAGACAGCTAAATAGTTTGACATTCAAAAAATATTTAATGTCACTCTATTTGTCAATACAGTTTGCTAGAAAATTCTTAGTCAGATTTCAGACCTTTAAGTTCTTTTTTTAAAGAAAAAATAAATTGAAAAATTGAAGAGCAGATTTGAAAATAACCTGAAAGCAGAGTGTTTGTTACAATTCTGATACACGTTAGAAGCCTATAAAGTCATTAATTCATCCCATACCAAACTATACAAATCTCTCGATCACAACTATCATGAATATTTTGGGGGGACAAAATATAGACTTATTATTAAATCTTTAAACCATAATGCTAATTATCAAAATTAAGGAGACAGGATTTTGGGACATAAATGTGTGTCACTGGTAGAGACCTGATGACAACCATTTGAGAACGATCATGCTACAACATATATCATTTTATTATTCACAAACACTAACAAATTTCAAACTTAACAAAGTTTGTGTTACTAAAATAAGCCTAATCTCATTAAATATTTTGAATCAAAATATGGCATTAGCAAGCATAAATAAAAGCCTTGTAGATTTTATTTTTTATGTTACCTTGATCCCTGTTTTCTATTATTGTGATCATTTTTTCTTAAGGTGAAATCTTTAAAAATGTCGAACACCCAAATGTAAAGTCCTCTCTGTACAAAGGCTGAGAAGTTTTTAAACTGAGGGTTAGCAGGAGTCTTGTATTATTCATTCTTTTTCCTCTGAAAAACAATCTGGTGTGATAGACGCATAAATGACAAGGGCATTTCCTAGCTGTGAATTTTAATTTCCAATTACAAAAACAATGATATTTCAAGGTCATGGAGAAAAGATACAGTCCATAACATAGGTTAACTGGATACAGAGCAAATCGTCCAAGGTAACTGAATTTTTACTTCTGCAAGTGACAATTGGTTGTATATTTGCAAGCTCCATATGTAATTAATAAGCATTTACAAGTGTAGTGATGTTTTGTGTAAATCTCCCCTTTACATTGTTTTTTCTGTCTCCTAAAGAACCCATTAAAAAAAAAAAAAAAACCCTCAGATATTTTATGCTAAAACTAAATGAACATTTTTACACCCTTAAAAAGGTGTTCGCGCACTGGTTGTTTTTCTTCCTTGAGACCGGGTCCTAGAAACATAGGTGTGTGAATTGACATGTATAAGTAACCAGGGCAACCACCAAACCCCAGCTGAAAAGCAGAGTAGATTTATTTCATTACCTTGCTGGCAATGCTGGGTGGCAGAGACACACGGGGACACAGGCTTCCTTAGGCTCAGTTCATCCTGTCACTGCCAACCCAAGATATCAATTGCACGTGCAGTTTGTCACAAGGCTGTGCTTTAATGATCTCTCTTTCTCCCCCAGCAGGAAGCTCAAGCATGTCCATGAGAGTGTGTTATCTCTACACAGGAATTCTACTTCTCAAAACAGACAGAGGATGAACAATAGGCATAGTAAATGGAGTTTTCCCACACCAACATTCGTAGCATTCTCAGCAGCAAGGTCACTTTGAGCAAAACCATTTATTCCTCACCAAATCTTCCAGTTTGAACACTTTCCTCTCAACAAAAGACATTAAGATAAAACAAGCATGTCTTGTCTTAGTCTTGAAGAATAATAATTTCAGTTTTCTGGAAGACTATTTTTTTTTTTAAATTTCAGATACAAGAAAAGAGTTTCTAAGAAAAAATTATTTAGGCAGTGTGAACCTACACACTCTGACTGGAGTAGGGTAAACTTGAATTGTCCTTTTCTTCTTTAGATTTAGCATGGGAAGGACATGGACATTCTTCTGGGATATCAAATTCTGTTTACTTACCTTCCCATTAATTTATACTAAGGAAGCGAAATGTTTCAAGGGTGAAGCCATCAAGGTAGTGAGGCTTCCCTCCACTTCCAAGAGACAGCCAAAAGTGGGAGGCAATTGAAGGAGTAAAGGGAACTGCTGGAAAACTGTCCTAGGACACAACATGTCAGGACACCTGATTTCTGAGCGTGTGGTTTTGTCTTTGTGGGCAGACTTTTCTTTTTGGTCTCTCTTTCTTACTCTCCTGTATAGTTTCTCCACAGTAAACACCCCCTTCTCTCTCCCTATGATCACTTTAATCTTTTCTCTTCCTCGTCATATCAGTATTACAGCTTTTTATTCTTCCTCATGGTTTTCTTTTAACCCAAATCCTTCATAGTTACAAGATAAATCCAGAACACAAAATTTGTGCCACAGAGAGTATTAGTTCTTGTTTACATTTTGGTTCAATCTGACATTCTGAGTTCCTTTTGTCTCCACTTTTCTCTCACTATACAATTTCTACAGTGCTTATTTGTGCATGAAACTCTCTAAAATATTTTTCCAATTCTCTCTTCCCGCTAAAAGGGACACAGAAGAAGTGGGTCAATGCTAAAGAGTTGTGATAGTATCTCAGTATCATTAGAGATGCATTTTCTTTCTCAGACATAAAGCAGAACTATAGAAACTTTTTTTGCATAACTCGATTAAATATCAAGTTACAATATAAGCCACACAGCGATTTTTACTAGGAGGCATTTACCACACAAGCATTTAGAGATGAGTACAGTCAACCACAAACCAGGTTTGAAGTTTTAAATAGAACTTAGTTCCACCTAAAAGCACATTTTTGCCTGTGGTTTTCAAAGACAAAGTATATCAGGTGCTTTCTGTTCTGATTTCCAAGTGATATGCTGCGTGGGATCCACCTTTGTCTCATTAGTGGCAAGTTTAGAAATTGTGAGAACTTGAACTTCCAAAGGTTCTTGCAGACTTCTCAAATTGCTTCAGAAAACATGCATATTCTCCCCTACTCCAAAGTCACATTTCAAAAGCAAAATGAGTTGTAAAATTAAGGAGAGCAAATGAGCAATCAAGCAGGAAAAATGACCGGTGTGCAAAAGTACACCCACATGTTTACAATAATTGTTTTCAAATCAGACAAAGTCCATGTATTTAACTGGTTGGCTGCATTTGCAAGTATTTCCCACACCATTACATGATGTTTTTGGCTGTCAAAAAACCCCAAAACCTTCCAGGTCTGTAAAGCAGCCCATGGAGATGAAAAATAGGAAGTTTATACCAATGTGCAGATCATACGGTTAAGAATCATCAATTCCTATGGATAACATTTTATAGTGAGTGGTAAAGCAGTGAGAGAATGCTGTCAATTAAGAAGGAATTTTCAGATTAGGCCTTTCTGCAACCCCCTTGTCCAGCAGGCAGGAGAATGTTATCTAAAAATGAGAGCTAAAAAAAATTAAATACTTGGAAAGTAATTAAGCTCCCACTTAATTTTTTAAGAGTAAACTCTCACTCTCTCGATATCCACAAACTCCTTCAATTTCAAAATTCAAAAATCACCATTAATTATACAAAAAATCTTGGGCTTACATATTAGAGATGCCAATTTAATAATCAGTGACAAAAGTGACATTTTCTGCTTTGCTGTATTTCATGTTTTTACAATGTGTTCTTCTGGCAATTTTATAATGTCTGCATTCTATATATACTAAATAATGCACACTAATTTTCCACCTTTAGTCTTTGGTTTTGTCTCTGATAGTAGAACACCGTATGAATAATAAAAAAAAAAAAAAAGATTTTTCTCCCAGCCTATGATGAAATACCCGAATAATGGAATGCAGTGGTATGGCATACCTATACTATGCTTTATGTAATAAAATTGCAGTTTAGGGTTGTATCTTCTCTAAAATTCCCTTTCCTCTAGGCTTAAAATAGACTTATTAATATATTAATATAGAGATTGTGCAGGTGTGAGACTTAATTACAAAATATGTTGGTTCTGACTGAATAAATTGCTTGACTAAATCCAACTTTGGATACAGAACAGTGCAAGTTATATTAAAAAGTCATTATATTTGGATGTTGGAGCAAGACACTGTAGCTAAAAGGCAATTGGATTAAATTAGCTTTGAGATTACAAGACTTTAAGCAGAATTTGGTAAGTGAATATTAACATGTGCATTTTATTATAACCCTCTCCTCTCTTTTTTCATTTTTAGTCACTTTTGATGTCAATGAAATAAGACACATAAAAGACTCCTACACCAATTTCCACCATTGCTCTTTGGCTCTGCTCAAACTCATAAAATTGTTCTCCTCTGTCTCAAACACTGCTGAATCAAAGCTGGAGCCATCATGTGGGCTACAATAAACTCTTTGTTCTTTTAACTTGTTTTCATCAATGATATTTTGTTTCCTACAGCTGTGTGTCACAGAAAATATGCAGCTGTCTTGTACAGAGTTCCAAGTATTACTAATCTAAATGGTTAGCACTGTCTTCAAGGCATCATAAGAACAATCAATGAAGCCCAGGGAATTCTGTCTTCTATAAACAAGTGTTTAATGCTTCAAGACTACTGAATGAGGCTTGCAAGGCTATGAGTAATTGTACCTGGGGGCTTATGCAATTTTAAAGACTGAGAAATGTGTATGCTATCACAATATCTTCTATCTTCAGATACCTCTCAGCCATACTGCAAGCCTTTCATGAATATTCTACAGAGCACATCTTGTTTTCTATTGCTCTGTGTGAAATCTTTTGTTTTGATTCTCTGTGCTTCCTTTCGTGCTGATAAAGTGTAATGAGTGCATGAAATACTTCCCAAGTGACTTACATAATATGCCCAATGCCAGTGAAGCTCTGAGTGAGCACATCCCTTCTGCTGAATGCAAAAAGGGAGATATCAGTAACAGCATTATAAACCACATGTTTTAACAAAAAATAATATAATAGCAATGCATCAACCTAGCAGGAATTTCAAATAAATCATTGGACATGGGAACTCAGAGTCATGCACGGAAGATTAAATTTATTTGTACTGCTGTTTTTCTGTCTTTTTTATTCATTATGTATCATCAAAATTACATGCAACATCTCAGTCATATTTCTGGGGTATGTCTGCCAAATCTTTTTTCAGCAGATTCTTAGGACTTCACCTAGATAAGGATTTCTACTGAAGGAAAGCATTTACCTGAGCAAAATCTTCTACAGTTGCTCTTAGACACATTGCAGATGTCCTCAGAGACATGTCATTACCTGAGATCACTTGAGGTGATACTAGAAATTTGTGAGCAGACATGGAAAACATCACCCAATATGCGTACCAGCCCACTGTAGATACAGGCACCAGCATCCTCTGGGATACATTATATCAGTATCTCACCTAGCTTATTAAGGATACCTTCCATTAACACTACTGGATTAGATTTGGTCAAATACCTTCTAATGTGCATGCATACATCACTCCTGGGGGCACTTCTGTAAATGTGTATGTTCTGGGTTCCTCTTAAAAATTCACTTGATTCACTCCAGCCCTAAGACTGTAAGTGTTTTTGTCCATGCATATGTGAAATTTTGTGCCTATGCATGAGAGGCCTAAGCAAATCTTTCCTAAGGAATTAGGGAATAATTGAATATTATAACATACCTTAGGTGATATTTAAGACCAAAGGCAATGAAAATAGTGACAGGACTAGAGAATAATTATGAGCAGTGGCTAAGGGACTGGGGGTGTTTAGCCTGAAGAAAAAGAGGCTCAGAGGGGACCCTATCATTCTCTACAACTACCTGAAAGGAGGTTGTAGAGAGCTGAGTACCAGTCTCTTTTCCCACGTAACAAGTGACAAGACAACAGGAAATGGCCTCAAGTTGTGACAGGGAAGGTTTAGATTGGGTATTAGGGAAAATTTCACTGAAAAGGTGGTCAGGCATTGGAAAATATTCCCAGGGAATAACCATCCCTGCAAGTATTCAAAAATGTGTAGAAGTGGCACTTGGAGATATAGTTTAGTGGTGAAGATGGCAATGTTAAATTAATGGTTAGCTTTGATGATCTTAGAGGTATTTTCCAACCTTAATGATTCTGTGATTCTATGATTCTATGCTTCTGTGCTGTTGCTGCTGGGGACAGTCAGTGCTACTGTAATGACTAAAATGTAGCTACTCTGATTTACAAAAGATCCAGTTATTGTCAATTTGTTGGCTGTAGTCAAAATGTAGAAGTTCCTTTAAAACAATATTAGCTTAAATAAGAATAGATATGTAGCCTAAATTACTCCTTATCTAACTGACTAAGACTCAAGAAGAGGTAAGGAATCTAGCTAGAAACTCAGCAGAAATTTTAACTAAAAGCTGTAACCACCATTATCTTCATATGGAAAACTAAATCTTAAGCTTCTACACTTATTTGGTTTTCTTTGACATATACTGCTGTCCTTGCATGTAATTGCAAGAAATCACAGTGTATCATGAAGGTTCCTGTTGCATGAAAGGAACTACAAAATTAATCAACTGATTTGTTCCATGATAAATCTGTTATTGAATACTCTACTATTTTCAACAAAATGTGGGGTTCAGATAATCTAAAAAGTATCAACCTTTCAAAAAATGCTGTATTCAAAAAGATAAGCAGTCTGAATTCTGAGAGATGTGTCAATGACCCTCTGATCACTATTGCACAAAGTCTCTGCAGACTCCTGGATGGCTGTGACCTATGGGAGAGAAATAGACCCATGATCTCTCAACCTGAAAAAATCAGGTGTGAGTGGCAAAGGGCTTAATTATTGTGATCAGTGGATGCCCATTTTTAACTCAAATACTTGCTCATCCACAGAAAAAAAAAAAAGTCTCTGGAGCACTGTTTATTTTCTGCTAGATTACAGGGATGAAATTAAATGTCAAGCGACAAAAATCTATGTTCCTTCCTCAATCCATTCATGTTTCAGGCCTTGTATTTACTTGCCTCTGTCCATAAAAGCAAAGAGGGAAACCATCTGGCTCTAGACCAAGTTTCTTCTGCCATAGTACTTCTGGACATTCTCCAGAAAAGCTTCTTTTTAATGTGAGTGTGAAGAAACAATCAGGAATCCCAGAAGAGAGACAGTGTGTTGTAGTGTCCTTCTATCTCAGTTGTATTATCAAGGTACACTTGAAAGGAAATAGGGTGTAAATGCCTACTGACTCAGGTCTGTGTTATTTTGGTGGTATGTGTAAACTTCAATCCCCGATTAAGAATCAATCACACTCAGCTGGATATTGAAAATCACAGCAGAACAACAAAAGAACTGAGTAATGTTGATCTCAGCCATGTCGTGGTATTTTACTGGTTTATTACCATTTATAGTTTTCACTGCAGTTTTGCTCAAAGGCTCCTTTATAATATCAAACCTTATTCTATCTGGATCTGGAAGAAGAAGAAATATATATATACACATATACCTCAAAAACCCCCACAGAACTATCAGCCTGACAGCCATCACCTATTTTTTAGTTCCATACTACTTGGTTGTAAAATAGACAGTCCCCAGCTCCCCTTTTTCCTAATGATTCTTACCTCCTTCAGCACAATGTCTCCCAAAGTGTACTTAACAATCTCTCTCTGCTCCCAGTTCACTTATTACTGCCAGCTTGAATGAATACATCACTATGTCCCTGTGGTTTTACTTGTTTGGAACTATAGATATATATCTATCTGTGTATACAGAGAGAGACACACAACATCTTAGATTTTACTCTAGATCTGATGGGGCTTTTTATTAAGTCAGTTAACAAAATTCAGTAGCAAGATAGACTGTTCTGTATTTCCCTATGTATTTTCTATTCTATGTGGAATTATAGATGATAAAATCAATTTGATATCAAACCAGAGCCCATACTGTTAGAAAGGTAAAGCCAAAGTTCAGGGTAGAAGAGCTGGTAGCATAAACATTGATTTTTTCTTTTTAGCTCTAACTCTTTGGACTCCTAGACTCTAAAATAAAAATTAATCAAAACCAAAAATCATGTGGCATGATAATCTTGTAGGTGATGGCAGAACAATCTTATTCAAAACAAGTTATTTCATGGGGTTTCCAACCAAAGGGGTCCTGGTCTTAAATCTATGATTAACAGAAATATGTATATTTTTTCTTTATACTAAAGGAACGCAAGGTATGCTAAGAACAGATCAGCTTCAATAAGGCCATATAAATTAGAAGATCAGTCACCTAGCTGAGCATTCTGAATAGGAGACAGAATCTGAACAATATCAAAAGCATATCAGTTAGTAAAATGTAAACCTAACACACTGAAGAGAAATATAAGATTTTGACAATCACAACCTGTCACTAAATTAGTTTTAAAAACATTATTTTTGTTGTTAAAAAGCTACTTTTTCCCATCTTTTAACCCTTTGTGAAAATGTCAGATAACCAAAGTCAAAAGACATAGAAATTGAACAAATCACAGAAATATTAGAAGATTTCCGCAAAATTCATGATCATATTTTGAGTGATTTGTTTGCCTGTTAGAGTGTCTGATGTAATATACAATATCAAACACAAAATAGTTCTATACAACTAATAGTTGAGCACTATCACTAAGATTTAGGTATCTTGGTTTGACCATAGAATCTAGTCAGAAGGGTAGTTCTGTGTATGTATGTGTCAGATACGTGTGCTGCACTGCTATTGTTCCATCTCTTCTTTGCTCTGTGCTCTGATGAGAAACTCCTATCACACACAGCAAATGTTCTTTTCCAAATTTTTCGAGATTATCTGAAAAAAAGCTACAGATCAGAGAAATCTCTGTATAAATAATTACTGCTTATTTCCCAAGCAATAGTCGTTTCATTATATCCAGCTCCTCCATTTCAGAATCCATTTCTGTGCAATTCAAGAACTTCTTCCACTGCCACAACTATCAGCCAATGTGTATTTGACTGAATTTAATGTTGATTTTAAAACAAAGTAGAACTCCAACTAATACTATCTCTAGGTATACGTGTATGAAATCTGTTAAAGTGGAATCACAATAAAATAATAACAGCAAAAACTACAATAATAATAAAAATAAAATACAAGGATCCTTTGACTGTGTGTGACGCTCTGAAAGCAACCCATGAAAACCTGCTGACTAAGCACAATTCATTAATAGGGACCAAGTTTCAGGATACTAAAACTCAGCTCACTTTTCTCTGATCACAGGAATAAAATATCCTGCTTATTTCAGTGACAACTCACTATATTCAGTTGTCTCTGCATTTAATAATTTGTGCATGCATGCAGTGCATATTTTTCAGGATGTCTTGGAAAAACAGGAGCAGATATTACACACAACTACATGCGACATGTAAATAATTTCAATTTTATTTTCAGACCAAATCCGCCAGACAGATGGCCTTAGAAACAGCATTGTTGACTAAAAATCAGATATTCAAATTAACAGAAAAAGAGCAAACAAATTACAATTGTCAAAAAGGGGGTCAGAAGCATTTCATGCACCAATGACCAAAATGTTAACAATGAACCCATAAGTGCAGATGAGCAATACTGATGTGTGCAAGGATTCCAGGTTTTTTGTGATTTTGCCTATTTTTTTTTCATGATTTACAGCAAGAACAAGATTGAAAACCAGAAATATTTAGGTACTCTTTTCTGAAATGTTTAAATGCTGCAACCAGAGTTGTACCAATGCCTTCTACAGCTGGGTATAACAAGCACTGGAACCTTTAGATCTTGTAGGGAGAAATAAAAGCCCCTAGCAACCTCCACAAACCCCAAAACACACACACAAAAAATAAATTAGACTAGTGATAAGAAGTCATAAATTAAGGAAAATGAATCCATGATTATTGATGACACTCAACTCAAATCTGTTTTTTTAAGTGACTTAAGTCTCACTGCATTACTTGAGGGGAGTGGTGCTCAGGGAATGATTCTGCTTTAGGGAGATGCTTTCCAGAGCTGTTGCAGATATGTAACATGAAGTTACACACTCTAAGCTTGCTTTGTGATCCAATCCACAGAAGGAGGTGACAGTAGAGGTACTGGATTTTTTAGGCAAGTTTGTTTGTCCTAACAGTGTGTGGAGTCTTCTGCTTTGCAACAAAACAGGAGGGGGTGTAAGCTATGCAGATGCCACTCACAACATCCACCTACCTTCTGGGAGCCAAGTCAGAAGGAGAAAGGCATAATAAATGAAAGTCTGGATAAAAGAAAGCATTAATTCAGGAATTATTAAGCAGATAAGGAGACATTTGTCTTTGAAGGACCTGAGTGTGTTATTCCTGTGCCTACACACATATCATGTATTTCTGACCTAGAGAGCTGACAGCATGCACTCAACCAGTTTCATTATTTCCAAGCCATGCCCAGTCTTCTTCCTTGAATCTAAAAAGTTAAAAGCAAGTTTAAGAGAAGTATAGAAATCATAGCCATTACTAATCAAATAAGTCCTTCAAACCAATGCTATTCTTGACAGCTGTTGAATATTAAATGAGGCTAGGCACGGACATGACTGAGAGCCTGAAGCCTTGCCCTTCTAAACAGTGCCTGGAGGAAGAGAGTTCCTGGCCACTGAAGTAGTCAACCAGTACCTGACAAGCCATTCATTAAAACGGAACAGTTTATTAATGTCTCCCCTTGTTTCAAGGTTACCACATAAATCAAATTACAAAACCCAAGACCTTTACAAAGATGAGTAGAGCAATTTGATCCACAAAAATAGCAAGCTCTAAAAATTGCTTGAAAAAATAAAATAAATAAAGAAACCTGGAAATATAACAATAATCACCACATAACTCACATAGTCAAAGTACGCAGGGGTTCAACAATGAAATTTTAATAAACTGTTATTAAATATGTCTAAAAACAAATACTGTTCTTAGATGGTACTGTGCATTTCTCTTAGAGGAAAAATGTTCTTTAGAAATCTGTAGTAGGAATATACTAATAAGTGACAAATATAAATCTACTGTGAACTTTAAAGAGAAACTCTGTTCCACAGAACAAGACAGTGCTCACAGCTACTGCACATAACTTTTATGTTCTTTTCTCAATAGCTATATTTGTTTTCTTTGGTGGGATCTAGTAGATGAAGTGTGTTAGAGTTCTGTAGTGGGAAAGTGAAAGATATTTATCGCAACATTTGTGGCCAAAAGCTACATTAAATATGGTCCATTACTTTCATTTAGGGGAAAAAAAGAGAAAAGATAATACGGCAAGCAGGTTTTCAACAGAACAATGAAGTTCTTGTGCCTACAGGCTACATGGAACATAAATTGCAACAGAGCGAGAAAAATGGACTTTAAAAGTACATTTATTTTCTCAAAACACCTGACAGTTACTTTTAATCCACCTACTTTGCTAAAAATCCTGTTGCTGACAGCCTTAAAATGGTTAGTATTTTTCAGTGCCATAGATATACCTGGTTAAAGCTATTATTAACACCCACTAATATGTTTATAAATTAAATGACATTGGTTGTTTCTGGAATGGTATTTTACACAGCTGGATAAAAACTTGTAGTAAACCTCAAGGACCTCAGACTACACAAATAATATGCAGTACAACATTCAGTTCTGTAAGCTGCATTTTTTTCAGTTGGTTTCCTCTGACTTTGTGAAACACATCTTCTGGGCAGCTGCCTTAGCTTTGTGCTTCTACACAGATAGGAAACTTCTGTTCTCCCGACTAGGGCTACATGATCTTGCCCGAGGTTATTTACCAGCATCTTTCACTGCAGATCCAGGGTGGGGCAATACATGTTCTGTTTCAACAGTGAAACAACGAGAGTTGGCTGAGTATCAAATCAATCATTTCCTTGAGCTAGTTTGTTTAAACATTCTCACTCGTGGGTGATTTCTTTCAAAGTTTTCCTGGTCTATGCATGTCTTTTGGAAGTGAAATATTTTTCTGGAAATCAGGCAGCAATCATTCATGAGAATGCAAGCTTTTTTTTTTCGTTCCAGTAGACCACTTCTAACCCAAATATTCTGAAATGCATTTAAAGTAGCAAGGACAAAATTTAGCAAGACTTGAAGCTTTAGCACTATAAATTAGGTGCAGGTAAAGATTTAAAAGGTTGCTTGTAGATTAGTCGAGACAGCATGTCAGGACTAGGGACTAAAAGAATACCTATGCAGCACTGAGAGGAAAGAAAGAAATTTTGTATCTTTGGGCCTACTGAAGGCTATGTATCATCAATGTCTATAGTGAACAAAAATAGATGGAGTAGCAGCCTCTCAGAACAATGCATGCAATAAATGATACTATGAGGTCAATAAAGAATTGTCGAGGTCTAGAACTTACCACTGATATAACAAAGAAGCTCTATCAAGATCAAGCCAAAAAACATTAACTCTTTCCTAGAGAGCAAGTAAAATTACCCTGCTACAATCTTTCTTCTAAACATGTTTAATGTTGATGTAAACAAGGCTGTAAGGTAAATATTTTTTTCTGAAGGGCTAGGATGTGATCCAAATATTTATCCAAAATACATACATGAAAGCGTACTACGTATTTCTAAGTATATATATAAAATACATTTATATTTTGAAGATGAGCCAAATATATTGCTTTTTCTTAAAACCACAGAAAAAGACATAAAGTTAGCTGATATAGACTTGTATGAGAAAACTGTTTACCCTAGAATCTAAGCAATGTAGCCAAGCGAAAAATCTGAATCCAATATAAATAGCAAATTGCAGACCAAATACATCATTAGCTGAAGAAGCATTCTAGCTGTTCAATGAAGTTAAAAAATAACCTCTTAAAATTTGAAACAAAAACATGTAAATATATGAGTGTAATACAGAAAACAACAATTACACGGATCATACCAGACAAACCATTATACAGCCCTCAGAGGTCCCACTCTGCAAAGCTAAATTAAAGCAGGCATTTAAAAATGCTGAAAAGCTTTTCCAGTTAGTCTGATTTGCACAGATTAATTCAGATGCAAACAGCTTTTCATATAACTTGAAAGCAAGACTTTTCATAGACAATTATATTTCAAAGTGCTATAAAATATATATGGTGAGACTAAAATACCAGCATTTCCAGACCATTTCCTTACTGCTCTTACAAATGCTTTAGAAGCCATCTCAGAAACAACCAGGACATCAAAAGGACAGTTAGAGTCTGTATTTAAAATGAAAATAAATAAAATCTTCCTTTCAATCTGTAAACAAAAAACCTCTTCATTTTGGTTTCATATCCTTTAAAAGTCTGGTCTTTTCAGGTCAAATGAGTTTTTTCTCTTATTTTTTTTTTCAGAGTAACTGTGTTATCCTTCTCATAGACTGAACGCTATAGCCATTAAGTTGTAGGATAGATTTCAGGCACCAATTCTTTCTGAGAGAATGTCTCTTTTTTCTGAGAAAATTCCTGGTGACTGCATCCTGGAAAAGTGTGTATTTCAGAAAAGTTACTGCTTACTGGTATTCCAGCTAGCTCTGTTGATAATAGCATATTATTAAAAAACATCCCTGAATCAAAGACAAGTATGAAATAATTTATTACAGTGCACATGGGTTTATTACCAAAATATTCTCTATTCAAAAAAGAAAAAGAAAAAGAAAAAGAAAAAGAAAAAGAAAAAGAAAAAGAAAAAGAAAAAGAAAAAGAAAAAGAAAAAGAAAAAGAAAAAGAAAAAGAAAAAGAAAAAGAAAAAGAAAAAGAAAAAGAAAAAGAAAAAGAAAAAGAAAAAGAAAAAGACCCTACCATTGTCATCTGAAAGCATATTAGACTACAGTAGAAGGCCCAAAATTGATAAGAAGACATAGAAAAATTTCTCAGAAAACATCTTGATTCCAGCTTTGCCAGGCGTACAGCTACTGAATATCATAGTCAATTAAAGTTAAGCCTGTTATTCCAATATTCAATTAGCATGCTAGCTGTATCATGCATAAACTGTCTGGAATGATCCTTGCACACCATTCACCATTTTTGAAAATCTTATGTTGCCACTTCTGACTGGTTACAGAGACACTCACCTCTTTTTGTGTTGCTAGTCTATAAGCTAGTCTTTTCCTAATGGAAGAAGTTTTAATAAATACAAGCAAGTTCTGTCATTTCTGCACAGTCAGCTGTCACATGAATATGTGTATACCTACAAAACCCAGTAATTTCCTAAACATTTGAGTGCACATAAACCTGTAAGCATTTGCAAAACAAATGAAAATGGATGAAGAGTTTTTTGATCAGCACAACCAATAAATTTTTGAACAAGTGTTCACAGATGCTGCATTTTGTTATTAAGTTACCTACATTTTTGTGTGTCGCATTGCCAAATGGTCACAATATTTACCTCTGAAGTAGTTTTCTCATAGGGGTAATGACGAAATACTGATATACATACTTACAATGTCAAATACTTTGGGGTTTGAACTCTATTAGTGTAGTGAAATAAGATATTAGCTCATCTGGTTAATGATGGGCTCTGGGCTAATAATGCCCAGGGTGTAAGTTTGATCCCTGTACAGGCCATTTTCTTGGGAGATGGGCTTAATGATCCTTGTGGGTCCCTTCCAACTCAGAATATTCTGTATGGGATATGCCAATGCTTCAAGTAGCTAAAATATATATATAGAAAATCAAAATTTCATTTTGATTTGCATTCCTTTCTCCACAAATTATACCCTCCAAATCCACTGCTTCTTAGCACAAGTGAATAAAAACTACAATTTCACTTGAATTGCTATTGAAGAGAACCGAGTCTTTTTCTTAAACCCAGATGAAATTAAATGCAGAGAAGAGAAATCATCCTTTGGGATAGAAATAGGACAATTTGTAAAAGCTCCATGAATTTGTAAAATTTCTTAATTTCAATGAACTGTCTTATATCAATTTTGTCATTTCTATTTGGTAATACAATACTATAACATTCTTATAGTGGTGGGGAAAATATATATATTTGGAATAGATACCAGTTTCAAAACTGAAAACTTTCAAAACAACTGCTGCAAAATTTCAACACTAGATATTTAAACATATTTTTAACTTTGGCAAGGAAGAACTTTTTGGGTTGTTTTTAATTTCTGGTCTTAGTTTGAACAAAGCTGACATTAGTTTTAAAGCCATTTTGATCCCAGTTAAGCAACAAATCCTAAGAGAAAGGGATTTTCAAAAATGTACTTTCAGTGATGTAATGACAACTACTCTTCTTCCACATTCCTTAGGGTAGCTTCAATGAAGCACTCCTTAAAGAGCACAAGGATTTCTTAGATGGGCCAAATAACCTTCTTCTACTACTGAGTCTGAGATCCTGTCTTAGGATTGAAAGATAATATCTTGGAAATCATCAGGCACAGGCCATAAGGTGAAAAGTTCTTTGTGTTCCCATAAGAGGTTAATCACAGAAGGATTTCTAGCATGGTCTTTTCACCACTTTGTTCAGGCAAGCAAATCATGCAGATCACTCCTTCTTTAGAAATGTTGCCTTCCTACAGCCTACAGTCATTCAGGACCAGTGACAGAATGCCAGTTTGCTCCTAAAGATACTTGGTCTTCACTTTTACTGGAATCTCTTGTACAATGTGTTGCTATTTCTATTTTAGTAAAGGTAAATAATGAGCTTGGTAATAAGGTTACTGGAAAGGCTAAATTGCGACTAGGCCCAGTGGGTGTCAAGTGACAGAATTTCTTCACCTAGACACACATGGAGCTGGGTTTTGGATGAAGAGATCTCAACCATCAGCACATAATCTCTCATTTTTAATATACCTTGCAGTGTGACAGCTGTGATGCTTTAATACTGAGAATGAAAAAGGCCATGCAGCACACTGAGGTTCATCCTTTTATTGTATATTGTTTTCCCAAGACATAGAAAGTCATTATTTGAATGACCCTGTTGTTTTCTAAGTTTACAATTTTGCCCCCTGGGGACTTCTCACATTCATAATTCAGCAGCCGAATGTTTCTCCTCTCCTTGCCTGAATTTATTACTGTTTCACTTGTTGTTAAAGTAGCGACTTACCTATCTGTAGCAACATGAACACAGTAACCTCGGGTTTAGTTTTTAAAGTGGCATTGCATTTTCATTCTTTAAGTTTAGGTAATGCTCTATTTTGGTGCTTTAATTTGTTCTTGAAGTAGCTGTCATTCAACCAATTTACCTTTGTACTGGCTGGGTCCAGCTAGCAGATGCAGATAATAAATTAAGAAGAAAGCGGAAAGAAAACCCCTTCAGTAAAACTGGAACTTCAAAGCATTGAATCATCCTCACAAATTTTAAAGGAAATATGCACAGAGCTACAGTATATTTCATCTGGAGTTGCATGCAGAGGAACAAATTCATCCTTAAATTTTTAATCTGTTTCAATGTAAGTCTGTCATTCACACATACACTCAAAATGGGGTCATGATTGGTTCGTATTGGTTGAATATTTCTGTCTGTGAAAAAGTTGTCTTGATAAAATTACAAGCATCCTAAGAACAATTTTTTTGTCCTTATAACAGCCAGCAAAGCCTTCCTATTCATTAATCATTATATAAAATCTTTTATATTCATAGCCAAATGATCATCTTGTTTGATGAATTTGATTCCACAAGTGTTATTAACTAAGATGCTTTCTTACTTGAGGCTTAACAGCATTTTCAATTTAAAAGTTTCAGAAGATTTCAGAGACATTGGAAATACTATGAGTAATCTTCAACACTGCTTTTGCCTCTTAAATTTATAGCAATAATGATTTATTTTGGTTTTAATGTAAGAAATAGAAAATATATTGTCCTTAGGAATTAAAATGCAGTGAAAAAAAAAGAAAATTAGCTCTATCTACTACTACTCAAAGTGTTCTCCATGTCATACTAGGTTTCTTAGTTGAATATGACATTATTTCAGAAGATTTTGTAGCTTTATTATTATTACACCTCTTTATCACTGTTAATTACATTGTGTCAGCATTTCTGTTCTATGTTCAAAGGCTTAAAATTATAAAAATATTTTTATAAAATCCATAATTTCCAATAGAAATTAGTGAAAACAAAACAAAAACATCTACATAATAGATTGAGGAAGATATTTGTGCAATAGACTTTTTTTCCTTTTCTTTGCCAATATTCAGTAGTATGATCTTACCAAAGAAAATAATGTTCTTAGAAAACGTATTAACTAAAAAAAAGCCCCAAAAAACAAAACAATTCCAAAACAAAAACAAAAAACAAACAAACAAACAAAACCAAAAAGGGAGCAACAACAAAGAAAAATACTACAAAAAATTGCAGCAAGGTATTACCTTGTATAACATTACCTGTCCCATTAAGACAGATTATTCCTATATTGAAATACCTACTATTACAATTTTTTTATAAGTTATGTTTGTCTCCATTTCTACTCTTTTATTTCAATCAGCAAGAAATGGGAGCAATTCTCTGCTCCCATTGAGTGTTTGTTCCAACTGAAAACAAAAAGCAAAACAAACAAACAAACAAACAAAACCAAAACAAAACAAAAACCAAAAACAAAACAACAAAACCCCAACCAAACACAGAAGTCAATCTTTGCAAGTTTGTAATGTAGATCCCAACCAGAATCATAATTTTGGCCCCTCTTTATTAAAGAATACAGACAAACATTGGAACACTCTAGAGAAGCAGAAAGCTACAACATAAAAAATTCTAGTTATATTTCCAATTCTAGATTTAATGGACACTGTATTAAATACTTGTTTACAATCTGAAGAAAAAATATATCCCACTCTCCCATACTTAGGACCTGGTTGTGACTGTTACTATGTGCTGTCTTTCCCCCCTTGTTTTAGAGCTTTCAGAGATCAAACTTTCTGTGGCCTTTGTGTCTGTGCAATTATAGGAATACATAAAATAGTATGTGATTTTCAGAAACCTGGAAACATAGTTATAGCTACACTGAAGTAGCTGTGCTGCCACCACACCAACGGCAGAGTGTGTTACTGCCTGAAAGCACAGGATTTCCTGTGCATTCTCTCTACAGGTGTTTTGTACAGCTGTGAGGAAAATCAAAATGACTGCACAAAGTAAAAAAATATCTGTATTGTGCATAAGCAGTAGGTTTCAGGCTTCTTGTCAAAGACTTGTCTGTAAAAAGAATCATGAAGAAAAATAGAGATTTCTTTCGTTAACTATGGAAAGTTACTCAGTCAGTCCTTGCATCTGACTGCATCTGACACAGCAAATAAGGCTCTTCAGACTGACTTTGAAAAGTGTATCTTCAGAACATCTCCAGGAGGCTAGGATACCAAGATCTCCAGCCTATCAAGCCAATATCATGATGTTTGACAGGGAAATAATATCTTCTCAATAGTTTGATGGTAGAAGAAAAAATATTCTCAAATGTCCATAACTAGTTAATGCCGAAATTTCCACCTTCATAATTTTCTCATGTGTTAGAATTGCAATTCTTATACAGATCTTTATCAGTGAGGTTTCTGTAATTTTCTCCTTACCATTTGTAGAATCAGGGACAAAGAAATATTTTTCTTTTTTGTCCTGGCGTTATTAACATACATAGGAAGAAACTTAAATATATTTTGTTCTTGCTACTGCTCTATAGACAAAGATGAATGCATTTTTCACTAGCTTTTCTGCTGTTGCCAAGCAGAGATGAATATTATCTCATCTTTTTTTGTTTTGCTTAACGCAATTCTGCCCCAAGATGAAGTCAAGGCCGAGGGCAGACAAATATTTCATATGGAAAAGGAAGATAAGTAAATATTCACCATAGGTATATTTGTTCCTGCATGGAGAAGCTAGTAAGAATCATGTGAAGATAGCAAGTGTGCATACATCTTTTGATTCTCTCTTTAAATTAACATTCTTATTAGGTGCACTGGGACCATTTTCTACTATCTGGAAAAATCCTGTAAAGCATTCCTGCTCTGTACTGAGTTAGTGCCTCTGACCTTTACTCACAAAGAGTGCTTAAAAGACTGGGTACATTATGACAGACACAAGAACTTCATTATATTATTGAGAAAAAAAGGAAAACAGTTAATATTGTGTTCAAAGGAATATTATATCTTTCTCAATGAGCTTAGTAATGCAAAAGTTCACATTTTAAGAGCTTGATGCTGCAGCCTTTATTCATCCAAATTACTTAAATGGAACTATTTTTGTGAGCAAAATTGCTTTCTACTGGACTTGAAGATAAAATTCTTAGCAACTCCTTGACATGAATTGATACAAAGATAGATTTCAAACTATTCATTACATGGACAGGAAAGTTCAAGTACAGAACTGCCTCTGAATATTCTGGTTTCACAGCGTTTTGATGTACTTTTCTGTTCTAGTTTTTTAGTGAAGAGAATATTTGCAAGGACTTAAAATGTAGCCAGGTTTTATTTCAGGCTTTGATTGTATCACTGTTGGTCCAATTCTGCCATTATCTCTGGGGAGATTCTGGGGAAGATCAGGCTATGGCTATGGCTATGGCTATGGCTATGGCTATGGCTATGGCTATGTTTGTGTGTGTGCATGTGTGCACTTCTTTTGTTCGTTTGTGTTGTGTTCCCCTGTCATTGGGCCCTTTGGTGTTTAGCAGAACAGACCCCAGAACTCCCCAAGAAAGTGGTCAGAGCACAAGCCTGCCAGAGTTTAAAGAAGATTTGGACAATGCTCTCAGGCACACGGTGTGACTCTTGGGGGTGTCCTGAACTTTGATGAACCCTGTGAGCCCCATTCAACTTTGGATATTCTATGACTCGAGTTCCCTTTGTAATGACTGCTTTGAGATGTGGGACATCCCTTATCTGACCATGACTTCTGTGTAAACCCCCACCTTCACTAGACCATCACTCCTCTGGTTTACTTTGCTTTTGAGTCTTTTTCTGTTTTATACTGAGGGTTTGTTACTGCAGTTTTAAGTCACAGTTTATAAACATTCAAAAAGTCCAGAAAGTGTGCTAAGACTCAGGATTCCTGCTAGATAATTTCATAAAGAATATATCTTTAAAAGGCAGATTATTTGAAATTATGTTCAGGGTGACTGCAATACTAGCCAACTGAAAATAGTTTATAGAACTTCAATAACAGTAGGGTTAAAATAACTCCTAGATTATAATCAATTTCTGTAATTTCCCAAATGACATGTAAGTAGGAAGTAAGGAAAACCAAGTAAGGAAAAAAAAGGTTTTGTTGTCAAACATATTTTCAAAATCTGCTTTGCTCACCCAGTTACTTAAATTCTTTACACATTAATGTTAAGGCCTTTGCTTTGAAAATGGAGTGTTTCTTATTTTAAAAAAAATAAATATATAAATAAACACAAAATGCGTCTGATGGTACTTATAGCCACATTATGACAATCATCATTGCAGCTTAACTTTCATTTATGCAGTTTATGCACATAAGACTTTAATAGTTCTAGAAGAAAGGAACTAAAAATAAATGAAATTTCAACAGTAATCAAACCATTACTGTATTATGGTGTCACCATTTCAACTATTATTAATGCCACATTTCCAAAAGGTCATAAAATAAATGTAACTTTATTCAAGAAAGGAAATACAATAAAAATGATGAATATCAAAGGAATAAACTAGCAATGATAGACAAATCCTCAGCACATTATCCAGATAGCATAGTGGCGCTCTGACCTGTTTTACTGTTCCAAATGATTGCATCTCCTGTGATTGAACTCTACTGAGTCTCACAACAGCTCAGGAAATTTTGAGTTATATCCTGCTCATAAGGTACTGAAAGATGGGTGAGTACTGTGCAAACCCCCAACAGGCAGAAACTGACATCCCAAAGTCATCATCAGATGTAAGAAAATTTACACCAACAGGAGCCAATGAACGTATTCTTCAGAAGTTGTGTGTGAAGCACACATCACAGTGGCTGGAAAACTAGCAGCATATAAAAATACTCTACCTTATCTCACATGGTTTTCACCAGGCAAATAATATTTCCATGAGAAGTAACAATATGAGAATTTCTAAATAAAGAACACAAAATGCCATTTTGTTGGCCAGAAAAAGAAGTAAAAGCAAATATGCATTTTATCAATATTTTTTCCTAGGATACTTTGTCTTATGGGAAAAAATATTTGAATTCCTTTTTAATATCTTCCAAAGATGCTATGTTAGGAGCAGAGAAATTGGTTAAAGAAGTTCTCAGAAGCAAACTTATAAAAAAGAATTCCAAAAGTTGTGAAGCTCTTTCTTTCCTTTCTTGCTGCCATTTCTATTGTTTTGGTTATTTTTTTTAATATTAATTTGATTTTAATGTAGAATTTTAATTAACTCAAAAAAAAGAGAAAAAAATTAACGATTAGATTCTTTCTTTGTTTATTACACAGAAGCAACAACAAAAAACCTGTAGATTTTTCCTAAAAATTGAAGAACTTGGGTTTACCAAGCAAAGGAAAAAGATTCCTTAGTTACTATTAATTTTTAGTGGAATTATATCTCTTATTCCTTGTACAGTTCCTTATCACTTATCAAATCAAACTACCATGGCTATTAGTTTCCTTTTGCAAACACCAAGTTATTCTGAAAAAGAAATAGGCTTTCTATTTGCTTAATATTGCACCAAATGTTTGACATATATACTTAAACAATTTCCATAGGCAATGCTTGTACGTGGCACCTGAAAGCACTAAATAACACAACAGAGCTGAAGACAGGGTACTATCACACAGTGGAGAGTTCCAAACTTTCCTTCTGTGCATAGAGGTATAACCTCAACGTATATCCACTGATGTAATAGAATTGCAGAATTACAGAACAGTTGGAAGAGACCGGAAAGATCATCTAGTTCCTACTGCCCTGCCCCATGGGCGAGGACACCTTCTACTAGGCCAAAGCCCCATTCAACCTGGCCTTAAACACCTCGAGCAGAACATCCACATCTTCTCTGGGCAACCTGTTCCAGTGCCTCACCACCCTCATAGTAAAGAATTCCTTCTTAACATTTAATCTAAATCTCTCCTTTTTAGTTTAAAACGATTCCTACTTGTCCTGTCACTATCTGCCTTCATAAAAAGTCATCATTTTTATAAGCCCTTTTAAAGTAGTGGAAGGCCATAATGAGGCCTCCCTGGAGCCTTCTCTTTTCCGTGCTGAACACCCCCAGAGCTCTCGGACTGTGTTCATGAGAGAGGTGTTCCAGTCCTCTCACCATCTCCACGGCTCTCCTCTGGACCCACTCCAACAGGCCCACATCATTCTTGTGCTGGGAACCCCAGAGCTGGACATAGCACTACAGATGGAGTCTCAGGTGAGAGGCATAGAGAGTCAGACTAACCTCCCTCAACCTCCTGGTCACACTTCTGTCCTTGCAATCCAGTTCATGGTCATCTTTCTGCGCTGCAAATGCAGACTGCTGGTTCATGTCCAGCCTCTCATGCCCAAATCCTTCCCTGCAGGGCTGCTCGCAATGAGTTCTGCCAGTCTGTACTTGTCTGGGATTTCTCTGGCCCATGTCAATAAAATGGGATAAAAAACATAAAGAAAAATATTTATATTCATAATTTGATGAGTATTTTACTCAAGTAAAGGCTGTAGATTCAAATTCTGACATATACAGGACAATCTTTCTATGTAGTCTGGTAGATTAAAAAAATAATTAATTTTACTTGTACCTGTACAGGACTCATAGTTGCTGGCCACCATATCAGTGTTAACCACTAAGGATTTTATTCAGCTCCTGGCTGCTAGCTTCCAGTAGTATCTTAGAGGCCTAAGAATATCAGGCTGAGGACTAATTAAGGGACTGGACTGTATATATCACCTGTGGAAAATTCAGATATTTGAATTAGACACTTTATAGGATGTGGGATGTTTTGTGTCATCGCAAAACTCAAGAGCTGCCTATGGGTGGCTATACAAACTAAGGACAAAAGTATGAGAAACATTTAACATTTAAGATAAATTCTGCAAATCTAAGTAATTTTTATTTTTATGTCATTGTAAACAAAAGGAATGCACACAATATTTCCTAATATTCATTTTCAGATAATGGGATTAGGGAGAAAGAAAGGTGATGTTGATAATTATTCTTTAAGAGTTGCAAAAGCATTATAGTGAGCACTACTGAAAAACTGTGTAGACCTTCCAGTTTATTTTCTACTCTTAAGCAAAGTTCATTTCAAGTAAAATCACCTTTTTTTTTCCTATTTATGAATAATAGATAGCCAAAATCCAATGAAAACTCATTCCAAATGAATAAAACCCAAGATGGATTTCAAAGTAATTACTCAGAGCTAATCAGATTTGATCTGTAATCTGGGATACTGGTTACTTGCTGCGGATTGTTTCCTCTCATACAACTAACTACAGCCCTTTGAAAAAAAATAATGTAATCTCGGTTAACACTTTAGAAGGGATGTCTTTCACCCCTGAAAAGTAGCTAAACTCTTTCTGGTATATATTTCTTTCAGTCATATACCAGTTTGGATACTATCAACAAAAAAATTATTTCGTTTGTACCTTTTAACTACAACTCAAAAAACCACTTTTCACACTGCCTAAAATAAAGGTAAAAAACCAAGTGCTGTTGCTAGTAGAGAGGCTATTCTATCACTGACACAAGGTTTTCCAATGACTTTTAGGACTTAACCTTGGCCCTAGACACCTCCTTTCCAGTTGCATACATATCATCAACATCAGTACCACAGTGTATTGGTTTTTCATGGCAGAGCTTTGGTAAATGGGGGGGCTACAGGGGTGGATTCTGTGAGGAGATGCTAGAAGCTTCCTCTATGTCCAGCAGAGCCAATCCCTGGCAGCTCCAAAGATGGGTGTGCTGGTCAAGGCTGGGCCAATTATGGTGGTAATGCCTCTGTGATAACATATTTAAGAAGAAGATAGAAAAAACAGTATTGCACTGATGTAATTGCGGCCAGAGAAGTGTGAGGTGAGAATAAGTGAGAGGAACAACTCTGCAGACACCAAGGTCAGTGGAGAAGGAGGGGGAGGAGGTGCCAGAGCTGAGATTCCGCTGCAGCCAGTGGTGCAAACCATGGTGAAGCAGCTGCCTCCTGGAGCCCATGGAGGTCCAAGGGGATGCAGAGATCCACCTACAGCCCATGGAGGAGACCCACTCCAGGGCAGGGGGATGCCTAAGGGGAGGCTGTGACCCCATGGGAGACCTGTGGAGAGAGGACCCCACACTGGAGCAGCCTGTCCTTGAAGGACTGCACCCCATGGAAAAATGACCCACGCTGCAGCAGTCTGAGGGGGACTGTTGCCTGTGGGATGGACTCACGTTGCAGCAGTTTGCAGAGAGCTGTTGCTCTTGAGATGGACTCATGTCAGAGAAGTTCATGGAGACCTATCTCCCATGGGAGGGGACCCCGTGATGAAGAAGGGAAGGACTCCTCTCCTGGAAGAGCTGGAGAAACAACGTGTGATGAACTGACCATAACCACCACTGCATGTCTCCCTATGCCACTGAGGAAGGAAGTAGAGCTGGGAAGGTGGGATGGGTTGGGGGAAGGTGTTTTGAAGGCTTTAATTTAATCCTCATTATCCTGCTTTGATTTTGTCAGCAATAAATTCAATTATTATCTCTAATTAGAGCCTATTTTGCCCTTGATAGTATTTGGTGAGTGATCTCTCCTGTTCCTTATCCCAGCTCATGGACTCTTTGTTATATTTCCTCTCCCCTGTACAGCTGAAGGACAGCAGTGACAGCAGCTTTGGTGGGTGCCTGGCATCCAGCCAGCATCAACCCGCTACACACAGGCAACAGCATAGTGAAGAACATACATCTATAGAAATATGGATATCTGGGAAACCACAGACCCTTTCTGCAAAACTCAAAATATCTTATCCTAGACGAAAATCCTCCTATAGGAATGGATAAATTGGACTAGCAATTAAAATATGCATAACAGATTAAAATTAATATGGTTTTACTCTTCAAAGAGGAACGACTGTCTGAAAAGATGCATTCTGTGCACCTAAGCAGTCTTAGAGACAGAAGTTTCAATGTAATTTAAGCAAGTTTCCCATTTACTATGCTCTAGTCTGCATTGTGAAGCTTTCTGAAAAACTAGAAACTGAATTATTCAACATTTTTTAAAATAAAACTAAAGCAGAAGATGGACTCTGGGAATCATGTAATGCACTCCAGCTGCAAGCAGACATTCGTCGTTGGAACCGATTACAAGAAGTCTGAAGTTAAAAAAAGTAAAATAAAATGAAATGCCTTTCACACAGACACCATATGTGTAAGCATGAATTTTAGGAACTGCTCAAGAGGCTCTAAAAGAGTTTTTCTATTATGGTATTAAGTTCTGATATTTGAATAATCCTAAAGGCAAGAGGAACTACATACCCAGTGTCATCAAGCCATTTTTTAACATTGTTAGTTGACAAAATTTCAGTTCTTGAGCTTTCTATTCATATTAACCTCTGACTGAATTGTCTCCCTTGTATCCCAAGCTCAAGATAACTGAGATCAGGGGATTCCAGTTAGTGAAGTAACACTTTGAGGTGGGAGCTTAAATAAATTATAATGATTTAAAAGCTGCTCGGAAGCTTGGCATCGTAGAAGCATTTCAATTTTATTACTCAACAGAGTTCATATAAATCTATTAAAAAGGCATGATAAATACTTCTTAATTAACTACAAAGACAAGTCCATCTCATCTGTGTAACAAATATTTTATATAATGTAAATATCTTTACATTTTAAGATAAGCTGACTACATTTAAAATCTGAAAATAGTTTAGTATTCCTCACTTCTTACCTATGTGAGTAATTTTTTTTCCTTAGTGACTGAAAAAACCAGTGGAATTAACTTCAGATATGATAAATGAGATTCCAAATAAATAAGAGTTGGGCTTAAAATTCTATGTGATTTTCTGAATTCTTGAGGAACACAAAACATTAATCATACATTATTGATTCAAGGAGGAAGTGCAATCATTCAAAATCTATAGACCTGCATGCATTCAGCTATGTATCTGGCTCACTGTCTTCAGAGCAGTCTGGAGAGCAGTTTCTAACTCTTGGACTAATGCTATGAACAGATTTCCAGAAATTAGGCCAGTCTGTACTGGGGAGTCTCAATAACTTCCTGCAAACCTGCAGGAATGACCTGCTGTATGCATGTGCATGGAGTAAGCACCCAAAGAAGGCTTATTTACAGTGCTTGGGATTCTTCTGAGATTTATCCATTCACTGTCAAATCTCCTTGTCTTTTCTCTGGAAGCCCCTTTATGTTGTGGAAATTGTACATGATAGCTAACTGAAGATCTTGCAAACATGCCTTTTGTGCATGACAATGAAATAAGTAAAGAGATTGGAAAATATGTAATATTTCCAGATATTGTGAAAGCATGAAAAAAAAAAGTCTGTTTTCAAGAGCCTTGGTACAAGATCACTTACAAATATTAATGTGTACAAGGTAGCTCACAAAAATATGATAATTGGTAAGTAACTTCCCCTTTCTTTGTTTTCAACTGGAAATAACCTAGATGAGATGCTGACTCTAGTCATATTGCTTTAGCATTCTTTTTGCACTGATGTAGTGTCACTTTTGAAATTATGCCAGGCTAAAATAAGACCCAGTTTTCTGGCTTGGAAAATCTGGCTCCCCCATCTTCATCACCTACCTGAGCTGGGATTGGTGTAGCTTTTGGCAAGAACAAATGGGACTTTTCACCCAAATACCTGAATATATATTTAAGCCAATCACATGCACACATACACACATTTGCCAAATACCATTGATTTTACTGGTGCATTATATAAAACGATATTTAAAATTCAGCTTCATATCCTTTTCCTTATTTTCATTCTGCCTGTGTAAAAGCTCCACTGTTCAAAAATATTTCTCCCTACAGGATAAATTATACATGACCTTTTTGCTGGTCCATCTCTCCTGAGATATAATAAAGACATGATAAAGATACCATACTCATTATTTTCGAATCTGTAGAAATAGTATTAATTTTATACACTTAGTTAAAATATGCTGGTTTAGGATGTTGGAGGGAGTTTTTTGGGGTTTTTTTTTACTGTTAAAGTATTGCCTAGTGAGAACTTATGCTACAGTGTACCAGAGTGGGCTTCAATTTCTTGTTCATACTGATTCATACTGAGTTTCAGCTGCAACATCAAATCTGTACACTTAATCATTTCACTATTAGTAATTTCTATACAACCATAACCTTCATTTTTACATCAGCATTTTCTAATTATTTCTTTTTAAACTGCATTTTATAGCTGCTGGGAGATTCTGGGAAGTAGTGATCAAAAAGGGAGTGTATAAATCAATGGAAAAGGCTCATCTGTAACAGAAATAATTCCAAATTGTATCTCTTCCAGGCCCACACATTCCCTGCCACAGGTGCTATACTTTGAAACCAGCGAAAAAATTGATAAAACTCAGCATATAATTAATCACACTTAAAAATATTAAGAAAGCCTAGAGCAAATTGAGATTTAAACATAACTGATGTCTGAAATATATTACATACATTTCTGAATTCTAAATTACACATTGCAGAACTTGAAATGCAGAACGTACACAAGCACATATATGTCGGTATAAAAAAGTTCTGAACAAGCATAGAGATTAATATTATTGAAAAAATAACTGATCACTTCAGAGCCAGAATTGTGGTTCTGATGAGGGTACTTGGAAAAAGAGAAGGTTGACTACAGAACTGTAGTCTTTTTGCACCACAGATTCTAGCAACACGGAAAATGAAGGTTATCAACCACTTGTTAAGTTTAGACTGGTGTCCCCATTGGATGACCATGTGCAGAGAACCCCAAACTTATCAGTGGTACATAATCAATTTTTTACGTGAGGTACGTCCAACCTTGACGGAGTTTTGGCTGTTGTTAGGCCTACTGATAAATGCTGACTTTTTGGCTCCAGCTGCCTTCTAGTGATTTTTCTCTATATTTTTAAATATAATGTAGAGGGGAAAAAACAAACCTCATCAACACAAATTTGTTTTACAAAGACAGCAACAATATTGAGTAATGACAGCTTATTTTCCTTTAAGAATGTATTGAGATTTGTATTTTTAAATAATGTCAGAAAATTTAATAGAATTTTAAAATGTATTCCATATTTCTTCTCATATTTTCATAATGCTAATGTCTGAATTTGGAAGCAGGCACTTCATGGTTCTGTTCAATAATTAGTTGCAACCAACATCATCAGAATTACCGGGAAAAGTGTCTCTCCATCAGTAACAGCTGTGGGAGAGATCAAGCATTATCCTCCTAAATTTAGTCCACATCCACACTGCACTAGTGTTTTGCACAGCTCCAGCTAGGCAAGCATTTGTGTGTCTGGAGATAGCAGGTTAATGCACAGCTTAGAGTGTGAATTTATCCTGTCTGAAGTGACCAGGAAAGTGAGAGTTATTGAATAGCTGTATTGAGCTTAGAAGCATAGGAGAGGGTGAATGAAAAGTAGGAAGGTATGGAATAAAGTGAGAAATAAGAAAGGCTAGAAAATGAAAGGACTGTGTTCATGTGTACTAAATGTGTGCCAAGTCACTTGCCATTAAGCACAATAAAAATTAGGAAGGACGTCATTTTCCATCTGACTCCATTTATCTGATAATCAACACTTTTTATGCTCATAATCCTGAACTCTCATTTTAAATCCACATTAGTGAGATGATCAGGCTGTTTTACTCTTGCCTTATGGACCTTGCCAAGAGAACTCATTTTCTCACATCATTTGCTGCAGTATCAGTCTATTGTTTCATCCTGATCAGACTGGTATAGCACTGCCTGTCTCACCTGTTAGTCTAAAATTATACAGATGAATAAATTAAAGTGATTTGACATTTCAATAGTCACTTTTTGGCTGAGGAATATGCTTCTGATTGTCAGCAACCAAAACAAAATATTATCTGGTTTCAAAATACTAACATTCATTAATTTTAACACAACAATTTTTTTTTTTTTACTGATCACTTGGTTTCATACATATCAGAGTTTTCTTATACTCTTCTATACCTTTTATTATTCCAAATATTTCAGCTTGTTCGTGCAAAGCACGTTGTTACTGTCTTCTTTTTAAACAAATACCGTGAGGTTCACTTTGACCCTTAAATCAATGAGAGTTATGCCAGAAGCAGCAGTCTTGTGTGACTTTTTTTTGGGTAGGCTTGTGTTTCATATATACAGGGTTTGCTACTGTTGAGCCTCAGACTTCTGGTCTCCATCTCAAGTTTTAAAGCACATTACGGTATGCTGCGTGTGCCGACCCCAGCTAAAACTATGCCAGCATTTCCATAATAAAAGCTCTCATTTCCAGAAGTTCCAACTGTACAGTCAGCTGTAAAAATGTGCAGTAGGCTAAAATTGGATATACGGGATTTCAATCTGGAATTAATACAAATTTAAAAAAAACATTCCACTTGATTCCTGAAGTTCTTTAAAAAGTAGCAGTTTGTGATATCCCTTATTGCCCTCTCACCTTGTAAATAAAAAAGCAATTTAGCTTTTTAAAAATAATTGTATAATCATGATGAGCCTGCTTCTGCTTCCACAGAAGTCTTGCTTTATATCTTAGACATGGATATTTTTTTTCACATATACAACACAGGTGAGCACACACAGCTGTTTACTGAGAAGAATTTAAAAATAGCACACTGTCATCCTATCTACACAGGTCACTGCTACTGATGGCTTTATCTCATCAGAATCCTACTTCTGCAAAATCAGGGATGTGTACATTGATATATAATTTTGGTTTCTTGGCAGGGGGCAGATTTAAAATGCACTCATCCTTAAAGTAGTTGTGAAAACCTTGTTTTTCCTTTGCTTATTGTGCTTTATGCAGTTCTTTTGCTTCCCTTAGAATAAAGTTAGAAATAACACTAAATAAATTCAGTTGTGGCAGGTCTTCCTATTTTGCTGTATAATTCCGTGATGCTTGCCTAGGCACGTTCTCAGTGGTCCCATGTCATGTACTAAATGACAAATTTTGACTAAGGTGACGTACTTTATGTGGATTTTCTCTCTGACAAGGATATCTATAATTTATCCACCCAAGAACCTGATGTATAGAAGTTTCAGAGAATTAATTGCATTCATTCTGCTAGAGGACAGATGAGAATGTGCAAAGCATCCCTTCCATAGCTTTCCCCACAGCCTATGACTCTTCTGCAGTTGTGGGGCAGATTCGGAAATAAGGCTCTAGAGGTGCCTGGACCCCACAGTCTGTGCAAAGCAAGCAAAGAGAAACTGCCTGCTTATTCAGCAACACCAAATCTAAGTCTGTCCACACCATTGTGAAATGAAAAGTAAATGATGGAAATTTTTATCTACATTATGAACAAGAAAATATCTAGATCAAAAAAATACATGAGTCAGTGAGTGTCCTGGTGCTAGCTGTGCTGTAATTGTGTGGTGAGTCTGTTACAGAGATTTAGAAACAGGCCCTTCCTTCAGCATCAATTGTTCCAACATGTTCCATAACTCTTTCTTGTTAGGAGAAAAAGCACAATTATGTGCGTGAAAAATTAAGGTTAAAGCAATCTAAGGCAGCATATTAAAACAACTTAAAACTTCTCTATTACTGATAAGGCAAATGAGCTACAAGCAAAAAATTTTTATCTACCAAATAATTTCTTGTACTAATGTGTGGAAATGTGCAGATATACTTCAGAGAATTTGGGGGTGTCCCTTGCTTCTTCTAAGAAAGTTAAAATGAAACAAAATGAAAAAATATGGGCAAGACCTCTGGTTTACATAACCTTAGCTTATATCTATTCAGGAGTTCCAGATACAGTAGCCAACTATGTAAAACAACAAAGATCAGAAGACTGCATTGCCAAATCAAACTACCCCATTTACTTATTTTGTGTAAAATACAAAATTGAATGTGGCTGTTACTATAAAAAGAAATAGGTTAAAACTCTGAATGTTTATGATGGCTTCTGATTCATCTTTCACAAGCTGAAGTCTATAAAGTATTTTGCTTCATAGCACTCAAAATAGTGAATTATACTATAGAGCCTAAAATATAAAATACATAAAGAGGAAAAGCTAAGAATTCCACACTTGGTGAGAGAAAAAGTGTTTTACAGCTCAAGTGAAAACTATTTATCAGTTCTATAATATCAATAGAACACACAAGTACTTTTAAAGTATGAAGACTGTTCCTGGCTTTCAAGCCCAATCCAAACACAATGACCACTGTCATCCCATTATGTTCCACTTTTTCAGGACTGAGCAAAGGGCCAGAATCCTCAGACTTATGTGCCTTATTTCGTGTTCTTGGATGTGCAGTGTGTAAGCAAGGAAAGCAAACCAAGCCTCCTTCAGGAATTTAAATACATGGCTTCTAGCCACATGAAGATCTGCTGCTTGTACAGGGTCAGAGCATGACTGTCCATAAAAATCATCACCCTTTCCTTGTTCTTTTGGAAAAGTGAAAATTCTGGGGAAATGGACAACAGGATGTGGAAAAACATGCCTTATGAACTAGGTTCACCAGAAGACACACTGCTACACATGGATAAAATAGATGTGAGTATCCCCCTCCTTGATATTTTAATGAAACAAGAATTTCATTAAAATCACATTTCAGCATCCTTGGGGGAAGGTTCCAGACAGACTGAAGGCTTACACATTTTTAATAACATAAAATGTAACAACATCTTATGTATCCATTGGTCTATGATGGTTAAACTCCAGGTTTCAGGAAAAAATCGTATGGAGAAAGGTTTTCAGGCCACTGATACATCACTAGAAGCTAAAGGGCATCCATGAGCATTTTCAGGAGTGTTGGTGAGGCAGGAACTAACATCTCAGGAAGAATCAGAATCTCCAACCCCCCTACAGCTATGCTCGAATTATATGTAGACACTGGCACATGGCTAATTCTGTACACCATACAAACATGTTAATACAATTTCTGCCTGCCATTTGAATCCCTTAGCTGGTGTCTGCAACACCCTTTTTTGGTAGCTAAAGGCAAACAACAGTCTATCAAGTCTATGCATAAAACAGGACTTTGGGGCGAAAAAAAGACCCACCAGCGAGAAAACAGCAAGAATATTTTGTCTTCTATCCTTTTAGTCTGCACAGAAATACATAAAACATCTTATAAAGCATCACTACTACCTGACAATGTGGGTTGGGCAGGAGAATGGGGAGCGACAGTTTTTAAAGAGACAGAGGAAAACACTGATCCTATTAGTTAATTGAGGTAAAAATCAATTTTGAAGTATTCAATGCTTCCCTTGAATTCTCTTACTCTTGATAGTCAAGTAATTTACTTTTGAAACCTCTAGAGCATTTTATTATTGTAAGATACAGTTTTATATAAATATCCTCCCAAATATTACATAGTCTAGTACTCATTTCTGTTCCAACAAATAGCTCTTTTTATTGTGTAACATTGACATCTATATTGACTCTTTCTGTGCTTTTAGTATGAATATAGGGTTAGGGTCTTTCAGAAAAGCTGGAAATAAAAACAAGCGATCACTAAGACTCCAGCTTTTTAAAGCTGCATGAATGAGCAATGGAGACATCACTATCAGTGAATGATGGACAATATCTTTGTTTTATAAAATTGAATATTAGACTTTGCATAGATTTAGAACATGCTATTTTGTCTTATAAAAGTGGTATTTTGTCCAGCAAGACAAAATTCTAACCAAATAGTCTCTGGAAAAGCAGAAGGATCTTTAACATTTGATCGAGCAACATACATTTATTTCATGCATAAGGAACCTACAAGTGACTGGAATGTGCTAATTTATTTTCAATTGAAGTTATGGAGTTCAAAATAATTTCTTTACATTATTTTGTGTTTTTATTGATATGGGCATGAGGGCAAATCAAATGATTCCTTTTTACTTTTCTTCTTCTCTTTTCTTCCATTTTCTTCCATTCCCTGTTGCTTCTGTTTGACTGAAAAGAAAAAAGCATGGCAGTAACGAGTCAAAATATAAGAAAGAAGGAAGGTTTCTTTGAAAGTCTTTAAATAATTTTTTTGCGTAATTTGGTATTTTTAATTCCTAAATTTAAAAGAATAACCTGGAAGTATGTAAAAAAAAATGTTGAAGAAATTGTTGAATTTTTTGAACAACAAACCCCTATTGTAGTTATCAAGTCATAGTTGCTGGTAATAAGTCAAAGATCTTAGTTTGCCTGCAGTTTTTCCTCAGTGTCTTCACACAATGGAGTTCTGTCCACCTCTCCCTAATTAGGCAGTAATTCTGTTCTTAGGAGTAAAACTAACAGATATATATATGAGCATGAAAACGTGGCTGAGGAAAACCTTTTATTTTCTTTTGGAGCTGAGGGCCACTGGAAAGAACTGTATTAAATCTTTCAAAAGAGAAAGAAACTGAACAGTCCAAGTCACTGCATGGCAAACAGCTTAGAGTTAAATCCCCATTCCTCTGGAGTTGGAAAGGTAAATTTCCTGGAACCAGACTGACCAGCTGAGTCCCAGCTCAGCAGTGTATTTTTGTGGTGCTGTTACTCCAGTGTAAGCAAAAAATAACTGCAGACACTCAGGCCTGTTTCGTGTACTTTATTCTGTTTTGTTGACTCTCATATCTGTACACTCTCCTTGCACTTCCTGGCTTTTTCTCCTCAAAAAACACGTCCTGAGTCGGCAGCTATTTTACCTTTCTCCCTCTTTACCTACTGCCTGCACTTGACGAACCTTTGATGTTTGTGTGCAAAAGATAAATGTTGATCTCCTGCAACCCGGGAGTAGCAGGCTTCAGTAAGAGACAGCCTGCAGTGGTCTCAGCTGGGGGAGGGAGGAGTTCTCTTAATAATAAACCAAGATTTGCTTTAAAAGAGAAAAACAGCTATTGAAATACTTTCTCCTCTAGCCCCTCCCTTGTAAGTACACAAGTGCATTTGATCCTTTCTTGTTCTCTAGTTCTTGTGTCTTAAAATAGAAATCTTTTTGTTTTCTACTATGTGCAACATCAAGCATAATACCAGCCCTGAGAATATTTACTATCATGATTGTTATTCCTCTCAGTACGTACATATTAAATAGCTTATGTTCTAAATGAATGGATATGAAAGGAATTAAATTTCATTAAGGGTGAAAGTCCTGAGAAAGAACTCTGAAATAAATAGTTCGCTGTAAAGAAGAAATTCTGGTGAAAGAATAGGTGTTACTTAAACACTTACATTTTCATTAGCTGTAGGAAAATTTCTGTGTGGAATTTCCTGTAACAGTTAATCCTACTGACACTCCCTACCTGTAGGTTATTTTGGAATTTCTGCAATAACAGGTAAAGGGAAATTTTTCTTACTCCTCTGACAAATATGTGTGCTACACAAACAGGAAAAAAGAAGAAAAAACCCACACACATGTTTAATTCTTAAGTCCACCACTCGCCATCATTGCCCTTATTTCAGCTTTTTACTGCATAAATTGATGCAACACAAAACTTTTCCAATTCTGGGGGGAATATCTTCAAAAACAAACTCCAGTGTGAATCACCCAGGTCAATAAGAAAAAACTCAACAAACTTTTCTTTCCATCTGCCACTAAAATATTAATACAAATGCTCCATAGGTATAGGTTAAAAGAAATATAATTTTCAATTCTTTTAGGGGTTCCATCTATCCATAAATTGCAATTGCTTGTGTTAGAACAATTAATAAAATAGGTTTACATATTTGCATAGACATGCATACTCTAAAATTTGATGGATATTGATTCACAGAAAAAAAAAAGATAAAATTATCCACAAAGTCTGATTTTGGAAATTAATTTTTAAATTCTGAGAGTGAAAAATAACACTTTTAATTATTATATGGAAATATTTGTAGTATACTAAATATATGTACATGCTATTGGTTGCATTATATACTACATTTACTACATGCATATATGCAAACATATGTACATGCACTAGGAATGCATGCATTATATTTAGAATAAAGATTTTGACAATAATTGGTCAAATCCATTATCATCCCAAAGTGGTTAATGTGAGATTTTAATAGTGAGCTGTGTTTATTTTCTTATCCTATTTAACGGTATGTATAAAAGAAGTTTAGTCGTGTTCACACTGTTGTAAAATACTAGATTCACTAGAAAAGAGATTGTGTGACAGGACTATGAATGACAAGGACTTGGTTTGCTATCCTGTGATGATCTAATACCTGTCTGCTGGCAACTGGGCTGCCCTTACTTTCCTTTTCCCTTGCTTGCTTTCACAGATAGGTTCCATCACTTCTCTTGTATTCATCTACCAGTATTAATCCACCTTTCTGGTTAGCTGACCACAGTTAATAGGATATAACTACTTTGACAAGAAGAAAATAAATTGCAGGAAGAAAATGCCGGGACTACAGGGAAGATTTCAGAGGATATGTAGCTTATTAAAGATGACGCAAATGTTCATGAAGTGGTTCTTTCTAATGAAAACAGCTTGAGGTGTAACTTATGGGAAAAGGCAGTCTCTGGCAGAGAACCCCCAGCAAGCTGTGTGGGAAGGGAAGACAAAGACCTCCCTAGTTTAATTTTAAGGGAAATACACAAATGCAGTTAATGCAGTTCTGAATTCTTTTCTTTTTTTGCTCAGCAACTGGGAAAGTTTGTCATGTATTCTAATTTCTAATTCCAGTAATTTCTAACATTTGAGGTAAAGTAAATTGTAGTCCTCATGCTTTTAAATGTTTTGATTAAGGTCTAAGCAGTATCGGAATATCCGCCGATATGATCTGTGAGTTAATGTTTTGGCAGAAGAATCTAATTAATTAATTAATTTTTGAACTCTGCATGGCCCACATGTGACAGCATTACATGTATATTATATATGCATATATAAATGTTTAGATATATAAGAGATGTAATACAAATCCATACAAACACACACAAACATATAAATATATTTTACTTTTAAAAACCCCCACCCTTATGCTCATCCTAATCAGATAAGGACATGTCTGTGTTATACCGATAGTCCTTCATGAAATTGGTCAAGTTGAGCCTTACTTTTCCTGGCACTGTGCACAGCTGCCTCAGGTGTGTCTAAGCCCAGTGTAGAGAGACTGCGAGTTGGTGTTTATGTACTTAAGGAGGAAAGGCTGAGAACATGTTCTTAGTGTAAGACAACGTTGACAATTTTCTCAGATCAGTCATAGCTATAAAAAGGTCTGAGAACCATTCCACTGTAATTGCCTGAATGTTGCTGTTTGGTAGCATCAAGAATTAAGCAGTTTTGCAAAATGCCTGAAAACTTTAAGAGCTGCAGAGATTTTTGAACATAATTTAAAAGGGACTGAAGTACCAATCAGAGTAGATTTGACCATAATCTGCATTTAAAAAAGATTTCAGTTTCTCAGGCATGACGATTCACCAAAATGTTAATCATGAAAATCCTATCTCATCTAAGTTAACAGCATTTTAGAATAATTTTTTTATAAGAACTACCAAATAACTTGCCTAACATAGAAAAGATTATGCTGTATGTTTGGTCTCAATACTACCATAACTCCAGCTTCAAGAGAGAACCTTTTATAGTTTCCTGTGTTTAAAACCACAAGGAAATCTGGGGGCAAATCCAGTCTTTAGGGTCATATAGTTCTATCTTCTGTACTTCTCTCCAGCTACAGAATATTTTTTCCTCCTGTGCAGAGCCCTCTAATTGCATTAACTCTTACAAGAGTGCCTTATGTCTTGATGTGAAAATGTTACACAATAGATAATCTAATATATCCCTTGACAGAACATTCCCACTTCAAATTGCTTTTGAAGTTCCTTTGATTTTAATAAATGATACACATTACCACGAAAACAAGGTAGTAAAAGTAATTCCAGTTGGTTTGTATATGAAGTGACACTAAAGCCAATTAAAGGACCAATGCTTTTTGATTATCTGTGTAAAGAAATCTGTATAAATGATAATTGTAGGTTTGTGTTTATGTAATGAAGAGTCTACTTTTAGATATAATCCAGTTAAATCAAAGGATCATCATAAATCTCTATTGGTATTTTTTTCCAATTCCTATGGATTTACCTGAAAATAAAAACGTGCAAAGTTATAAACAAATGAATTAATGGAAGACTTAAGAAGTACTCCATGTTCAAAAAGCTGCAGACATCAGAGGAACATCAACAAAGCATCACAGGAAAGGAAGGAAACAAAGAAATCCATCCTAAAAATCTAACATATTTGTGAAATCTGAATGTTTTTTATACTTAATAGAAGGGAATACTTTGAAGGAGGTAAAAATTTAGAAGACTTAGGCACAGTCTTGACAAGAAAAAGAAATATAATCTTGACAGGTGTTACAGTACAAACAAAACCAGGATATTTTGACCTGCTATATAAAAATACTGATAGTGAAATACGTAGTTGGTTTACATAATTGAAAATGAGATTAAGCTTCCTTTCTATACAGCACTAATGCACATTTGCAATATGATGCACACTTTTGGGCACCTCAGCACAAGAAGCTTGTCAAGAAATTGGAGGAAATGGTCAAATGACTAGAAGGCTTTATTTATGAGTTACAGTGTATTTGAGCTGATACACAGTAAAGAGTGGTACGAATATCTTATAAATACTACGGAACATTCATAAATCTTACTAGGCTGCTACAGAGGAAAAAAGATTGATAACTGTTTGAAAAGGGTAAAATCTTTGCTCATGCCACTCAGATCGATGTTGTTCTCAGAGTAAGACATTTCACAGGAAACAGCAGAGGTAGAATCAATTTTAACACATACAAAAAATTGTTTGTAACTGTATATGTCATAGAAAAAATTGAAGGAAACTACACATCAGACCCAAAAAAATCTACTGATGATCCAAGTTAACTTGAAAAAAGCAAACAAACCAACCCAAAACAAAATACCACAACTCGAAAGACCTCTGAAAAAGACAGAAACTGACAAAAGGTAACCTTCCTAGAATGAAGATGAGTGTACTTCACTGTTCTGGTTCTATAGTTTGTACTATATCCTGCTCTCAGATGCTCCTGTCCCCAGTTTTCTGGTTTTGTACCCATTCATAGTTTCTTTGCAAATATCATGTACCCAGCCCATTACTCTGAATTGTTTCTTTCTATACACACGACCTGCAGGTTTGCTCTGTTTCTTGAGAATATATAGGATACTGGTTTTTTTTCTCTTTATAGTCAACCCAAGCTGTCACAACCTCAGGTTTATTTTATTCACAGACAGACAGTGCTTGGAGTCAAATTTCTTTTATTTGTTGTCAGACTAGTCCATGTGTTTTGTTTGAAATACTAGGTGGAAACAAAAAATGTGTGTAAAATATGAATAATCTCACTGTTGTACATTCATTATTTCAATAAGAAAAAAATGAGGCATAAAAACCAAATATAATGAGACCATTAAAGAAGAAAAAACAAGGTAATCAATTTCTAATATATAACACCACTACAATGATATTAGCTATAATTTAAACAAAGTAATCTGGTTTTGTTTGATATGCAAAATGCAAATGAGACATTTTAGTAATGCTCCCCTCTCGCATCAGTGATGCTAATGAGGAGATGATAAGGCTAATAAATATTTTCTTTTATTATAGTGGAGGTTTTTAAAACTTTATATTGGGTTGAAAAATTCCTTTGCGAACTTGACAATGCCAGTTCAGATAAACCTAAGTTTTCCTTTCACAAAAACAAAGAAAATTATGTGACACTTGCATTTTTCCTGAAGCAGCCATGCAATATCAGAACCACATTTTAGCTCTGAATATACGGTACATCATGTAACTGGAACCTGCCAATACACTTATCAATACCTGAGAGGTAAATCACTGTGAAAATGAATGGTCAAATATAAATTCCTATGCTATTAATAATTTATCCTCTGTTTGAGTTGCATTTGAGGTCGTATTTCACCCTCTGAGAAGAAAGAATACTGTATACTATTATCTACAGTTAGGCTTGAATGATAACATTTACAGAATCAAAGTTTCAGCAAGAATTAATGAATAGAGCAATACATAAAATACACTGAAATTAAAACAAAAAGGAAAACCCATGTAAGGAGATCTTTGCATTTAATTTTTTTGTGTCTTCTAAGACAACCAACTTCTCATCTCAAGCATGGCCTAAAATTAAAATTAAAAAATGAAATAACATAAAATACACCACCAAAAATTTTAATGATAAATCTTGGGGATGCTTAAAACTTTGGGTAGATTTATAAAATAATCACACAGGCAAAAACGGATAACAATAATAGAAGGGTCAGTTATGTCACCGAATACTTGTCAGTGAGAAAAGACAGCAACTATGCCCTAAAGAGCTGACAGAATATATTTAACCTAAAAGAGGCTGCAGTTGTGCCTTTTTCTGAAAATAAGCTGTAAAGGAAATTCTGGAGTAAAGTTTAATATTTCCATTCTATTTTTAAACAAAAGATATTTCAATGGTTTTAATACTCTTTGAGTGCATATTCAAGCACATGAATGCACATCTGAACCAAAAATCTGAGGGCAAATTTGTTTCAGCAGGAATTCCATTACCACCTTCAGCAGTGGTAAACAGGAATATTTTCAAAAGCTTTAGCTCTAAACTTCTGAAGTTCAGACTTCATTTATCAAACTACTTCATCCAGTTTCAAATCTTCACATTTTCTATGGGAAACTAAATAATATTTATAAATCTAAAACGTAGAGCACAGTAACATCTGCTATTTTTTTCCAAATCAAGCTTCCTGAAGATAAATTGGTAGCTTACAAAGTTATATCAGCTACATTATCTCAAAACCTCTTAGAATGGTAGCTACACTAAGCAACATTAAAGTAACAGGTGGTATGAAGTATATCTGAAACACAATTTTAACTGCAAATAAGCTTTTTTCAGTTCATAGCTGACAATAACCATCTGGAAGGGCATCGTCTGTGATACTAACTAGTTTTAATACAAAGTCTGCTCTCTGCTTCAATTTGGGATTGGTAATCAAAGGAGTAATTAAAAGTTTACTGTTCGTCTGTTAGTATTACAACTTTCTTCTTGGATCTTAAGAAATATTTAAGGTGTGGTTTAATAGTTCAATAGTTCATATCTATGGAGAGAGAGAGAGAGAGAGAGAGAGAGATCATAGATATATATCTTATATATCTTAATGAATTTTAGAATGATTTTATAGCCATTTCTAGAAACATGGTATTCTGGAAATTTAAGCCTAGGCTTTCTGAAAAAAACAGGAAGAACTTTGTGTTAAAATTTAAATCTGCTTTTGAAGTCCTTTCTATCAAGTTTTTCAAGGCCACCCAATGTACTGCTTTATATCCATTGCTGGAACTTCATACGTAAAGTCACCAAGCACAATTCAGTCATGGCTTCTGTGGACTGATGCTGATAACTTTATTCTACACCTTTTCGACCTCTGGGTTAGATTACTGAAAAGCTTTATTTTATTATGCTGTCTGTGTTCCTACTAACACAAAAAGCTGTTGAAAGCATTTTAAGCCACATTAAGCAGCCTCAGTTTAATCTGATAGTCTTTGGGGAGTTAGTTCAATACCTATTGTCAAACATTTATTACATTTTATAATTGCAATAGCTTCCAGCATACTCTGAAACATGTTTATACGACTCGCTGACCCCAGATTTTCCTATTCACAGGCAAAGAGTTTTATGTTTTATACTACAAAGCAGTATTGCACATCTACTTTTAATTTGTGTCTCACTTCCATGCTAGTTGGAAATTCATTCAGAGACAGCATTCATTGCTGGTTCAATAAACTTGAAAATCAGGAAAACAAAAATCTGAACTCCATTTTCTTTCTTTCCTTTTTTCCCTTTCTTTTTTTTTAACTCTAATTAACCCTAGCTCAAACTGGCAGAGTGATTTTGCCATGGCATTTCTTCACAAGTTAGAGGGAGCATGAGTTTGCATGAAAGGTATTACAGAAGCTTGGTTTGTATTTTGCTGTCACAAGAGCACATTGGCTTTGGATTGCCAGTGCAATCAGTCAGATGAAAGAGTTTCTTGAACTCAGCTTAACACAGTTACTGTAATAGCTCCATTACTAAAGCATCACAAAACACAGCACCCATTCTTTGGGTGGTCGAAGAAATAAATAAGCATAATGCAAATTAATAGTGCTGGTTTGATGATAGCACTATTTCTGTCTGACACACTGAAAAAAAATATCACTATCTGGGTGAATCATCAGTAACATGTTCAACCTCATTTGGTGGGCATCTGAGGTAAAACTACCCAAATTTCCGTGATTTCCTTTTTATTGAAAGTGGCAGTTGCTGTCTCCATTATACTGCTAAGTCAATCGACCTCAGAAAACTCAGAAACTGGCAGCTGAGTCATGCATATCGTGAAGCTCTTGTAGTTTCTCTGGGAGATCCTTAATGTACGTAATCAAAGTACTGAAAGGAAAGCTAAAGTGCTATGAATCTAAATGATAAATTTGAGCTAATCGCATTATTTAGTCTTATTCCTTCACAGGTTTCCAACTGAAGAACATTTTACTCTCTACATCTGTCTAGCCTTACTTCTCCCCTTTGTACATGCACACACACACACAGAGAAATGCCCATTACAGTTAAAACAGTGTTCACTGAAAGCTTTGCTATACCCTGAGTGTAGCTATGTCATTCAGTACATGATATCTTAAGTTACACAGTATGCTGACACCTCTATTTCCGTGACTAATTTTCTTTGACACTCTAGGCAAAAACCTTTTACTGAATTGTAACCATTTTTTTCCTTCCTAATACAGAAAAGCATTTGCTTCTTTCTGCTTCATTTTTCCAGGGCTGGGGCCAGGGGTCTGTAGCTAAACCCTTGAAGTGCATCATCTTGAAGGATACTTTTTCCCTTCATGAACCAAGTTTTCTGTGTCTCATATCACCTTTCATTTCTGTTCATATTTTGTCACAAATTTCCTTTCAGAGTATGAGGTGAATAAACAATTTCATTTGGGCTAGAATGTTCTTTCAAATGAGTTCTAATGACATTATCTAAAAGGAAAATAATATTTCTGTGCAGAATGAGAGCTCTGGGGCTAAACATCTGGTTGAGAAATTTTAACTGTATGTGTAATCAAGTTTCATAAGTCTCTCCAATTTTTATGGTTACTTAACTCAAAAAAATAATGTCCAGTTAAATGTCCAACAAGAAATAGGCTTCTATTATATTTACTCCTTGTATATTTATGGAAACTACTCTTACTTATAGTCTTGAGAGCTCAAGCTCTTAAAGTTTGCAAAGCAAGAAGAGGATCTAGAAAAGCAACGACTGACTAAAACAACCTCCCGTTTGGCAGAAGGTATCCTCTGCCTATGCCTATGTATGCACACTAGATGTGCATACATCTGTGTAAATTATAACTCCATCAGCTTTCTCATATTGCTTTTGTTTAGCTAAAGCTCTACAGATTTGTATGATAAGTTTCTGGGAAATACAAATTACCTACATGTCAGAACTTGCAGTCTAAAATACACGTGAAGGAAACAAGACAATTGGAGAAACTATAAGGAAATAATAATCAGTACTCTCTCATAATTCATATTGAGTTGCTACTTCACATTATCATGGGATTGATAGAATTGATGACAACAGAGATGAAGCGCAACATTCAAGGATTGGGGGTTCAATCCATGACTCAATAACAATGTAAATGGTATACAAACTGGCATATAAAAGAACAATTTTTAAAAATATGAAATAATATTTATTTACAAAAAAATATGGCTTGTTGCTGTCTTTTCACGCTGGTTTGGGTTGTTGGGGTTTTGCTTTCTTAAAATTTTTACTTATCTTTTTTATACTTAGAAGGTTTCTAACAAAGACTGGGATGTTAAACATAGAATTCTAATGTCTTCTAAGAACACATAAACCCAAAATGTCACTATCTTGCAGAGAAATAAGGAAGCACCACACATAATATTTTCAAGAATTTGAACATAACCCCACAGCTAACAGAATATTTCATAAAAGAGGGTGTTTTCTAATGAAAAATGTGTTTAGCAAAAGCCATTCATTCTGTATTAACTACTCCATATTTTTGATCTACCTTCATTCTTGCCGTGGTCCTTCAGCAATTTAAAATTTTTTTGTGGCGTTTTGGGGTTTTTCTTCCCCTGATCATTACTAAACCTTACGATTTATTTGAAGTTTTTTGCTAAAAAGCTGGAACACTATCATTAATATTGGATCTACTTGGAAATCTCAAAGCATATTTTTCAGTTAATGAAATCTCCTGAAATAAATTTTGCTTGACTATACTCAAGTGATCGTTTAAGGATGTAGACTATAGAGTACTTTAATACATGACTTATAAATAAATAAATCCCATTTTAGATGTTTTGTTGAAAATATTTCACATATATCATATAAGGACCTATTCTTTAATTTTTCAAGCTGTCCACTTTCCACAATTAAAGGTAAAATTTCTCTTTTCCTTTTTATTTCCATCTTCTCTATTATTCCAGTTTAATCTTGTTTTTTGTTTGTTTGTTCATTTTATTCTTTTGTCTTGTCTTAGAAAAAAAATTGTATGTTTTATATTTCTTTCAATATTTTAAAATTTTAAATCACTTTATTAAGGGTTTTTTTTTTTCCCACCCCAGGCTGATACTCACAATATGCTAAACAGTATCTATCCATCTGGAAATGGTAAACCATAGGTATGGCATATGGTGTTCATTAATGTGAACTGATGGAAGGTGCCATGCTTTTAAGCATACCAAGAAGTTATACACATACCCATTCCCTTAAGGAAAGATGCTATGTAAATAAGCTAATAAACTAGATTTACAAAAAACTTTTAGTCAGCTGCTCAGTGAGCAGTTTATAATCTGTACACCTCACATAAAGAAGTACTTTCCTTAGTTATAACACTGTATACCATAAATTCTATTTTCTAGAATGACACATGTTCATATTTCATAAACTACTTGAAGTAAAATGAAGTAATCAGTTGAAAATAAAGTCTAACAATAAACAAAGAATAATAAGAGAGATGAATTGTTACCTTAATTTAAAGGAGCTAATAGATTAAACATTTGCATATGATTCACTGGACCAGAGCTTGTTGTGCTCAGCACTAAAGGAAATAATTTGTCTTGCAAGCTGCTGTGTGCTCACACACATTCCCATCACAGCTGAACTACATCACAGCTTCAAGCAGTGCCACTGAAAGTTCAGACGGGTCCTACTTTAAATTCCATCTCGCCTTATTTGAGCATCTGTTTGCTTCCATATTCGTTGTGTTCCTCCTACTTGTAGCAGCTGTTTTGTCTCTCAGCTCTGTAGTATCTACTGGCTAATTTTTATTAATCTAAAGGAATAAAGGTTTGTGATCTCCACCTCTTTTCTTTTAAAAAACCCTCTTTGTCTTTCTCCAGAGGAGGAAAATTAATGAATATTTGAGAAAAAAATGGTCTAAAGTAATTAATTCTGAAATATCAAAAGTTCATAGAATGAATTATTAAAATATCATATCATGAAACTGTAGAAAAAAATATTTAGAAACAAATAACAGCTATATACATGGATGCAGAAATATGTATTAATTATATATTGCAGAAACACACATTTATTCATAAATAAATAAATGGATAAAACTCTTTTCTCTCATGTTTAACATGAGAAATATGTTTTCGTTTCACTTTATCACATAATTCTTGTCCTTTACTACTATCCTGGAGGCATAATCTCACATTTCTAACACTGGATTTTCAGCTGTGCAAGTGCTAAAGGCATGAAGTGAGAAGGAAGACTTCTTTAGGTGACAAAATACAGAAAGATAAAGGGAGATCTTGGAGAAACAAGAGTAATAATAGTCTCAGAGAATAAATTAAGTACTTCAGAGTTAGAAACAACAGCAATACAGATATGTTTCTAACCAGAAAGCAGCTTCTCTTTTATTTAAAAGATATTTTGATGTACCCTGCGCTTCTATTTGGGAATGCTAAGAGTCTGTATAAACCCTGTTATGTATGGGTCTGCCTGGATATTTCACCACAGGAAGAGCAATTACTAGCAAAGGGATACTGTCCTTATTGTGCTACCTCACTGCCCAGCTCTGCTGCAGAGCAGCCAGGGAAGCAGACCCAACCCGGCACAAACCCCATCCCTTGGGACAGTGACCAGCTGTGTTTGCTCAGCGAGGAAAGTCATTGCAGCAGAAAAGTTTTCCCTCCTTGGAAGATGGAAGACACAAGTGGAAGATTGTTTGGGACAGATTGCTTCTCTGAGCCAAAACAGATACACAGTGCACATGGGTAAATTTAAATCTACCTCAAAAAATTGTATGTAGTATACATATATATCTGTGGAAGGAGAGAAGAGTAAATCTTAACCACTGAAGTCCTCTAAAAAGATAACTCCAGTAGGAAGAGATCTAAATATAGGGTGAAGTACTTACATTGCCTGCATTAGGAGCCTGTGGTTCCACTACAGCAAATGCAATCAGGTAAAGACTGATTTAGAGCACATCCTACTCTCTGAATAATGTAATTTCAAAAGCTTCAGATGTATCTTATGCAGAATGAAACCTCTGCGCCTTGTGTTCTGGATGAAAGCATCAGCTACAGGTAGATTTGCTTCAGTCTTGTTGAAAACTAAACCCCTGTCATTTCTTTTGAAATCAGCATAGGTATCAGAAAGAAAAGCTTAAAACAAAACAAGGACTTGTCTGCAGGTTCAAATGATATCTTTTTTTAAGGACATGAAGAAATCTATTATGATTCTGAATCTGCCCAATTATTTTTTTAAATAGAATTTTTAATTCTATTTAATTACGCTAATCATCTAATACTAATCTTAAAGAATCAATTTGTTTAATTTTAAGCATAAATTTAAAAATTGCCATAACGACCTATATGGTTACAAGTAATGTATTATTCCTAGGTTTACTACTGTTTTCCCTAACATTTATCTGATTGATTCACTTCAGCTGATATTTAGAACCCCTAAATTTTTATCTAGTGTGCAATAAACACTGTGCTCTAGTCCAGGAACCATCTTTTTAAACAAAAAAAATTTGGAGGAATACCAAAACCAAAAATGTGGAAACATTGAAGAGAAGACAGAATGTTGTGTTTACTCTTGGTAGACAGCTTTAGAATTAGAAAAGTATGGGGTATGAGGGGGAAAACCCTGGCTTCTTACATCTGTGACTGATGTTTACAGAGTCATAAAACATTTTACTGCAAACCATGTGCCTAGGGAAATTTCAGCAATTTTCCAATTTTCTACACCATATCTGCCTCTATTAAGGAACAATATGATTCTTCAGCCTCTTTTGTATAGTGCATTGCACAAATTTATCTCAAAGCACTTCACAAGTCAGTCCAACAAATAAGTAGATACAAAATGAAAGCAGGACAGTGAATAGATATTTAAGAAGATTAAAGGGAGAAATTTTCAAAGGAACTCTAAAGCTACTGATAGCCCTTGTTTAATGAGTTTCTATTTGATTTTACAGAAAATTGTGTTTTTATTTAGAAATCATATTTCATTTCAATAAGAGTGTACAAACATTTATATACTGATTCTATCTGAAAGTATGGCTAAGGGTGATTTTATTTAATATGTGTAGCTCACACATATGTATGAAGTACTCACAAATAGGAAGACCTGGCAGTAGCAATCAGGCTTGCAGAGATTTTTGGTTTTGTTTGTAGCTTTTTAGTTAATAAAATATCAGGAAACAGCTTTGTGGAGTCACTGTTTATCATTTTTGTGCACTGAAGTGGAAACTGCAAGTACTTGTCAAATGGATTGATATAATGTCTATAAGTCTCAGGATAACTCTATAGCATTTACTAAATGCTGAATTGTAGCTTTCCTCCCTTCTAATCCTCCCAAAAAATGTCACTCAAAGTAAAAAAACAATTTAAAGAAAATAAATTAAATAGTGACTTTTGATGTATCATACTGGGTCAACTATTTTTGTTTGATTTCTTCTTCTTATATTAACCTGCAATTCCTTTTTGCATATGGTCCAGTAAGTCTATAACACTTCATATTTTCTACTACCCTGAAAACTGACAGATTTTCTTCCCCTTTTTCTTTGACCCTGAAGTCCAAAACTGCCATCAGTTGTATACAAAATATCCTTAGCAGAACACTAAATATACGTATGTAAAAGTCTTTGAGTTTACTATCTTGGTTACTTCTAATGGGCTATAATAAACATATCAAAATAACACGTCCCTGAAACAGAAGGGTACCTATCTACCATATCTCCCCTCCCTTGCCCAGCTGGCGATGCTGTGCCTGATGCCCCCCAGGACAGGGCTGGCCCTCCTGGCTGCCAGGGCTCTGCTGACTCATGTTCAGCTTGGCATCAACCAGGATCCCCAGGTCCCTTTCCACAGTGCTGTGGAAACTTAGTATTCCTTTGAGTCCTGTGCCTGAGCTGTTAACGAAGATGCTGAAGAGAACTGGGCTGAGGATGGATCCCTGCAGAACCCCACTGGTGACAGTCACCAGCCTGATGTCACCCCATTCACTTTGTGCTCATCCTGTGAGCCAGTTGCTCACCCACCACGTAGCACAGTTATCCAGTTGTGTGCTGGATATTTTGTCCAGAAGGATACTGTGTGAGACCATACTAAAATCTTTGCTGAAGTCGAAAAAGATTACATCTACTGGCTTTCCTAGATGGGTTACTGTATTGTAGAAGGAAATAAGCCTTGACAAGCAGGACCTTCCTATCAGGAAGCCATGCTGGCTGTGACAAATGACTGTGTTGTCATCCAGGTGTTTCTCAGTACCTACCAGAATAATCTTTTCCATGAGTTTTTTTATTTAACATGTTCAAAACAAATCTATATTTTTATAAACAGAAAGCCTACTTTAGTTTTCCAGTGAAGGCCTTCTTCGTGACAAATTCACCCTTTATTATGTATTCTTTCCGTATCCATTTAATGATTTTTTCTGTAGAAATAGAAGACGATTGTCCTTTTGTGTGTGTTTGTAGGGGCACATCATTATATCTTTCTTCAGGACCTTTTGTATGAACAATTAGCTCTTTCAGCAGGAGATACAAAATAATGCTTTCTAAAACTCAGCTTTCTGATTTGCTCTGTTCTGGATCCCTGCCACTGCGTTTGTTTGTTTGTTTTTTAGTGTCTTCCAAAGAAAACTGGACACAGTAGTCCAAGCCAAAGTCTCACCAGTGCCAAGTAAGAAGCTACTTTTGACAGTGACATACAGTAGTGAATAATACAGGGGTGAGGGAAGATGGCCTAAAACCACCAGATTGTTTAGAAAAGGAGGAGATTTAAAGCAAGAATTCTAATTTAATAGAGGTAGAGAATTTTATATTGTTGATGATAAGCCTTGGTCAAAAAATACTAGGGTACAAATTTAGAATTTCATTTAGAGAATCAGCTACAGAATAGTCATAATGTATCTAGGACAAGATAGACATAGATTCCCTACGTATTATTAGAAATAGTGGGAAAAGCTTTCAAGGAAAAAAACCACAATAAACTGATGGCAGCATAGCCCCCAAATTACTAGTCAAGCAGAGGGCTAAACAATAAAGAATTTTTACAGAATGGGATATCTGCATATAAATTTAAGAAAGAAAAAGCCCAAGTTAATCTAAAAAGTTCATTGACAGTATGCAAATAGAATATTTGTGTAGATGAAGCCTTCATTTGTGTAGACTCAGATTTTTCCCAAAGCATCAAAGAAAAGGGAAATAAAAAAGGAAGCTATTATTCCATGCACCTGGAGCACTTTTGATATCTCTAAAAGCAACTACAAAATTAATATATCTAATCTGCTCATGCACAGAAAGGGAGAGTTGGTAGTGTTTCCGTGCTACAGTGCTCCTTCAGCCCCCTGAAAATTGGCCACTGTTCTCTCAGGAAGGAAGAGTCACATCATGCAGAGGTCAATGCGCATACATTTTGGGAAGGAAGCAAAGAAAGGAAAGAAAGAACAAGAGCAACTAAATATGGGTATGTTGATACATATGCATTCATTTATTTTTTAATAGCATATTCTGAAAACATCTCCTAATTTTTGAGAAGCTACAAACCTGTAACTGCCTCAGGGAAGCAAATGGGCAATGGTTTATAAAGGAAATACCCTGTCAAATTATTTTATTACTCTACAGAGTAGAAGAGATAATTACACCACGATATGAGATTTTTTAAACCAGACAAAATATTAGAGACTGGTCTAGAAAACTAGTCTTGACCACAGACCATAGACTAAAATATGAAGATCAAAGACAAAAACACTTCACATATTTTTTTGTATCTAGACCCTCAGATTTAATGTTGGTGATACAGTTTTAAAGGCCAATGCATTCATTTTCTGTGGCACATGTGGAGAAAGGTTTTGTGTCCAGGTAAGCTTATTTCAAAACATACAGAACCTGCTATTCACTCGTTTTATTGCAAATTACATGGGGTTTATGTTGAAATCAAATGAATAGCTGAAACTACTTTTCAGATATAAATATGCATGGTAATATTAAATGTTGGACAACACATTTAATGTTAGCCCATAAGCTGCATGTTTTACATAAACATAAGTTATTTACAGTATATGTTACCTGTGTCTTCATGTGTCACATGTAGATTTTTGTAGTTTACTATAGACAATATCTGAAAACAAATCCAAAACAAAACAAAACAAAACAAAAACCCTTAAAAAAATCTATGTAAAGAACAGATTCGTTCTAAATTAGGCTGAATAAAGGAGTGCACATCAAAAAATATTCACCATGAGTACCACCAATAAAATAGATGTACACTATGTGACAAAATATCTCATACCCAAGAATACAAAAGTGGTCTCAGTACTCTGGATATGAATAAAGTAACTATTTGCAACAGCCCATTAGCTACACTTTTTATAATTCTGTCCATCAAGCAGTTAGCTTTTACTAAGACTTTCAAAACAATTTTTTCTTTAGAAGAATGTTAAATTAAAAGTAAAAGGGTAAGAATTTTGAAGTTTTTTCCCAAGGTCTGGTTTCCCAGGAATTTTTGGAAGCTTGTACTTATTGTTATTTTTCTTCATAAAATCATGTGAAAACGGTGGAAAATTTCTTTGAAATGAACAAACAAAATAGTAATAATATTTCCCACTGAGTACTGCTGTGTAATTCCTTACGTAAATGCAAATTTCTGCTGCAGTGACCTTTCTGAGCTAGAAGGTTAGCCACTCTTAATTCCTACTGAGTGGATGGCAACCTAGTGAAATAACTAAACTCACACAACTGGCACAAAACCCCATTTTTTGGTGTTCTCTGTAACTTCTATGCCCTAATTTGACATAGGACAGAATTCCAGCTTCTGAGAACTTTCTAAAAAATTGTTCTCTCCTTCCCCCCATCAGTTACTATGGATAAATAGAGGATTACAAGTTAGGCAGCTTATTAAGGCTCTCACTAATCCTATGGGTTTTCAAAAAGCTTGGGGGGTAGCTGTAATTGGGTTTGTGTTGAACTTGACCAGCACATTATGCCAGCATGGCTCTACTCTTGCAAGACTAGGAAATAGGCTCTTACATTAGCTGACTTTATTTACAAACAAAAGCAGCAAAAAACAAAAAGTATGCTCCCCCCGTTTGTTAAATATGCTTAAAAGCATATTTAGTGCTGTTTTACTCCTTTCAATAGTCTCAGTAGTGATGAATTTGAAAATGTACCTCTGCCTCAGAGGAAAAAATAATTTCTGAATGTTGTATTTTGTACATATCATGTTTCTAGCATACACTGTTTATGTGGAACTTCAAGAGCCAAAAAAGAAGGAATAGTTATCAAAGATCAGTGAGGAGATAAAGGAAAAGGAAAAAAATATTTTCTCAAAGCAGTCTCATTTCTTTCACAAGTAACCTTTTATTCTCTTTCTGCATAATAAAATTCTTGGGCAAACATTTGCTCACAGTCAACACATTTAAAAATTTAAAGCAATATAAAGTCTGCTACATGTACCAACCAAATCCCCTATCATCATGATAGTCATCAAACCCAATAATGTCACACTTTGTTTGAGGTAGAAGCTGACATTGGGTGAATAAATGACATTCTCCACGTACCCAGAACAAATACGGTAGAACAGTAATCAAACAGAAAGACACTTTGATTTCTTATGGGGACAAATCCTTTCAAAGAGGATTTGGTCATTGAGTAAGAATTTACCTTCTAGTTCTTACTTTTCATCAAGATGAATGAGGTGGAATAATATATGGATTTATTGACTCTAAGGACTGGAAATAGTAAAACCTGTTCTTTTTTCAGTAAATTAAACAAAAATTACTCAGAAGAGAGAGTATGTGTGTAGCCCATCTCTTTTGGTGAGTTTTCAAGCTATAAATGAATGCTTTGGAATTAAATACTTCTGATTAGCCAGGAGAAAAAGTTATTTAAATAAAAAATGTAATACTGGTTTGCATTTAACACTTTTCTGAGTCACACTCTTGCAATTATAACAGTATAAACTAAACCAAATGGATGGGTTCCAGAAAGTGCCTTAAAGCATAAGGCCCTTTGAGCAAGCAGTAGTAATGTATAATTATGTAAGTGAACAGCATTAAGGGAAGAACTTGGGCACAAAAGAAAACAGGAAGAGGTTGTTAATAGTTTTCACAAAGTTTTTTGTTGTTGTAGTGGTTGTTTTCTGCTGGGGTTTTAAATTTTTTTTCTGACAGCTCTCTATTTCCTGATTTTTCTAGAAATGTTAATGTAAATGGAGAGACATCAGAGAAAGGAACACTTCCAAAGATCATGGTTTTGTACTGGCTACCAAGGAAAATGCTGCAACTCAGTACAATGTGTCAATGCAGGAGAGGAGATGATGGGAAATGATGAGTGGAAGAAAAAAACAACTCCTAAGGTGCCCTTTGGACAGATAAATTGGGTCAATGTCCGTTTTATTGATGCATTTCAAGTAAGTTGCTATATGGCAGATCTTAAAATTCCAGTACAGACATTTTCATGTTCATCAATGTATGTGTCCACAACACATTCTGACTGAGAGGAATGATATTTCTTCTCTCTTTCCTCTCTTGCTTTTGTGCTGTATGTATATAAAAACTGAAACTGATGCAAAAAACTTTGGAAACGTGTACATATTGACGATCCAATTCTAAATAGTAACATTTATTCTGCATTTGTTTGTTATTAGAAACAGTGCTTTCCAGGACATTTACTGCATAGTATATGAACACATATTCTAACAACACACAATCCTCTAAAATTCTGCAAGGTTAGTCACATTAAAAAGATGAGGGTAGACATAACTAGTTTGTTTTGATTTTATTCTTGTAAACAAATAAATAAATGATTGTTGGGGAGAAAAATAAGAAAAAATACAGGTTGCTATTTAGTACATAGTCTGCTGATCTGCTTCAGGTTGGGGTGTTTTTATGCTATCACAATAGCCTACAATTCTTAGTATCTTACATAAAAGTAATTTCAACCATAAGAAATTAAAAGAATACAGCAAGTGAGCATCTGGTGGCACAGAAAAGTGAGTATTCTGTTAACTGATAGGCATGCATGTTTCATGTGTATGTTTTCCTTCAGCATAATCAGTCGCTGAGGGACCATTGAGACCCTGATGAATTTAATGATCAAAAAGGACATGTATGACCTCGTAACAATTTGATGTTTTTATGACATTTAAGTCCAATTTTTTTCATTTGTGTTATGGTGGAGGGAATATCAGGGAACCACAGCAACTTTAAAGTAATTTAAATCCCTTGGAAGGCTCTGTTTTAGCTACAGCTCACTAAACTAAGAAAGACTGAAGCAAAGCGCAAATGTTATCTAGTGCTTCATATTTGCCTTTGCAATAAATTTTATAGTAAACCTAAAACTATAGAAGGACACTCTTTGTTGTCATTTTGTTCTGCAATAATAAACATAAATGTTTACCAGGGTTGTATGTATAGGAAATATTCAACTGAGTAATCATTTTTAATAAATTGATTGATGAATAAATAAGTCTTTTAAATTATTTTGCCTTCAATGGTTAGATAGGGTCATAGAAATAGAGATCATCAGTGGTAGATCAGAAGTGATCTGTATGCAACTATAAATAGCTTTGAATACTTTAATGCACAGTTTTCTGTAATTCCTCAACTCTTTAGTGTAGTGAACAGATTTGGCTGTCAGATTACAGTGTTTAAGTGACTGAAGCCAGCATGTACCCATATAACTTTATAGGTCAATTTTTTAATGTGAGAATCACCAAATTACTTATTTACTAAGCTTCTTACCATTCCATTGACTTTATCACACTGAAGACTGAAATGCAGACAAAATTAATTTTCTTCAACAGTCTCGTTCCTGGTGCTTCCTTCTGTTCAGCTGCTTGAGGCTTGTTTCTTGGATGCAGAAAAACAGCATTGGTATAAACTGCTGTCTTGGGCTTATAACCTCATCCAGTTCACATCCAGAGGTTATAAACGTCAAGGTGCCACTCAAAGTGATGAACTTACTGAACACATACCAGGCATGATATTAGTTCTAATATTGCCAATGAATGCAGGCTGTTATGAAAGTTTTTGTGGACTTGCATTCCTTGGCCAAACTAAAAAGCTCTTACTACAGTCTATGAACCAGTGTAAATAATATCCATTGGCCCTCAAAGATGTTTGTATATTAACCCCATTAAGTAGTTATACCTTTTATAACTGCATGATGAAATGGAGCTGACAGATTCTCTTGTGTTATGTGCAGAGATTAAAGCATATTTTTCAGTATTTTTCATTTTATATCTGTATAAAAAAAGTTATATAAGCAGTGCATTAGTAAAAGAAAATGCTTTTCAAAATGTTTAAATTTAAATTATACCTGCATGTCAATTAAACAAACTCATAATAGCTTAAAAAATCAATGAGATACGATACAAAATAAAGTATGAAAAACGCATTTTTACTTTTAGTCCTTAGATGAATCATGGGATTTTTTGTCTGAAAAAGAAGTAGTTCATATAGGTTTTCAGGTGCACATTTTGCACCGTGTAATACTAGATTTACTTGCAAAACTGATTATTTTATTGAATTAACTTGTGTCAGCTGGGACATAATTACTGCATCTCAGACTTTTTAATGGGTATGCTAGATTACACATTTCTTTAAAAATAGCTTTTATATTGAATATACAGTTTAGTAAACAGTAAATGCATTTAAATTTATATGTAACTGTCTAAAAATATTGGTTTATACTATTTAGACCAAAAATTTCATACTTAGTCTTTTAAACCTTTCAGAAACATTAATTATCTATGAGCAGTTTTCTTTAGCTCTCAATCTTCTAGTATAATAGATGATGTAACACTTATTAAAGATAACACAATTTATGTTTATAAAAAATGATTGTTAGCACTGATTAGAGACATAAATAATTCCTGGGGAAATTTAAATTCATATTTTATTGGAAGACATCACTGGATGTTCTTAATATTTATGCACAGTCAAAGGGAGAACTAGATTTTTAATTTTTTTTTTTTTAAGCGACAAGTCAAAATTATTTCACATGCATAGGGCTATAAACTGCTGTGAGAATTTACACGGAATTGCATGTCACTCCTTGTAAAGTAATAGTATTTTAAACCTGATCCTTACCATAATTATAATTGCATTTAAATATTGTACTCATTTGTAAATAGATCCGGTAACCTGCCTCTCTTGCACAAATATTTGTCTTTCCCTTGTGTTTGATTCTAACCTCCTTTTGAATGTAAAGCCATGTCCTGGCACAGTGGACACCAAAACCTCGTGGGGCAGAAACCAGACAGTGCCGTTGCATCTCTGGGGCTCTGTAGCCCGTTGGTGATTTTACACCCACCAGGCTGGTTCAGCCCAGTTCATCAGCTGGTGGCTGAGAATCCATTTGCAAATGCACATCCAGGCCTAATGTGTTGCAAGGAGCTCAGAGGGTATCTAGGTGAGTGATTCCAAGAAACGAAGTGGAACACATGGTTACTTTTTTATTCTGAATAAAAATATCGTCTCTGCAGCTTGACAGCTGAACGTTATCCAGTCAACCAAAACTATGTGCTCATTCACTGTCTTTGCTAGTAGATTATCACTGTCACTATGCTTTCGAAAAGCTCTACATACGTCTTTCATTTTCTCTGTTCCTGAATAAGCAAACTCCTGATAGTGGAAGGATGGGAAAAGAAAAGATTCAGACTTGAATGGGAAATGACTGAATCATGTCATGGCAAAGAGACTTTTTAGGCGAATTGTATTGTGTGATTTCTAAAATGTATTTTGAGTATAATTAGCAAATATCCTATTGCCCCATCATAGCAAATCTCTCAAAAACTTGGTAATATGTGTTTAATTATACGACAAGACTTTTAAGATGAGGCTGTATTTTTTTAAATTATATTTCTGCTTTGGGTTTCACATGCAAATACATGAATAAGTAGAGTAAACATTAGGCAAATTTGTTACAGTAACTGAGAACCAAGAGAGCTATCTGATTGATACACACTGCATCAAAAGGAAAAAAAATATATTCAGTAGAGGATAAGCCAAGGAAACAATTAGTAATGCATTGACTTGAGAACAAATTAATTTATATAAGCATTTATAATTTATGTTTTAAGTTTTCTCTTACCAAAATGTATACAGAATTTTTCCACATGAATGGACGTGAGATAGACTCCATCGTATCCTATGCCATGACAGTTCAAACTACTTGGGTTACATCTGATTAGCAATGTGAGAATAAGCAGTGGGAGAGCAATGTCTCTAGAAAAGTTTTCAAATTAATTTATATATTCTTCAGGCAATAACTCTCAAGATATATAGTCTACAATAGCCCAGAAGATAAGTAGATAGTATTTCAGGAAACTGTATTGGTATGATAATTGATTTTATTGATGACGAGGATGTAGAAGTTATATCTTGATGTTCCAATATGGACATGATTATCCTTTTCCATGCAACTGAGTCTTTTGTACTGTTAGAGATCTTTAGACATTTCATATTCCAGAGTTCTAACCATTTCCCAATAAAGCCCTGGCAGTTTATATTCTAATACCATGTACAATAAAGTACTTCCCACCTTAGATTAGGAAAGCGAAAGTTTATAGTTTATAGGTTGCTCATTTGAGAGTACCAATATATTTAACCGACCATTAATATGGAAGACTCATATAAAAATTAATGTGCATTTTCCATAATGCAACAAATACGCAACAAATATGAAGGGTGCAATTTGTCCTATTGTAGTTGATTTATTACTCTGCAGTAAGGAGAAATTAAATACAAGGTAAGATACAGTTTTATTTTATTTGTTTTGGATTGTATGGTATTATGTTCACAAAAGAAAAGGTGCAGTTTCACAAATAAGAAAAGACACCGCTTCAGTTAAATGTCCATCCTGTTTCTGAGACGAATTCAGGACATTTTTCAATTCATATTTTGGGGGAAAGAAAAACAGCTGCATGTAGTAATGGGGAAATGCATTGCAATTGATATAATTTTGTGTCATGTGCTAAAATGATTAGAGATGCTGAACCTATCAAAGGAAACTCTGCTTGGGATAAGGCTAAGGAGAAGTTCTTTTTATATGTCACTTAGTAGTTAAAGATTTTTACCAACAACTATATTCCTAGGAAAGAAAGAACTGGTAAAATTGATAAGTGATGCAAACAGAAGTCTTCAGTAAATACTCTGTGCTATATTTGCAAAGTGGAATGACAGGATTAACACTTTGGGGCATGTACTTGAAAATGATAGGAAAGAATGGGAGTATTACTTAAACAGTAAAATAGTACATCCATTAATCTGTAAAGATCTAAGGAATAATTGTATCTTGGAAGAGATTACACCAGAGTTTTGTGGCCTACAGACAGTTTATTTTAAATAAACCCTGGGAAATTCAGAATTGAGCTATGAGTTTGCCTAATTAAATTAATGAAGAGGTATTTCTCTGCAACATATTTGACAGAGAGGAGGGGGTTTTATTATCACTGAATTAAATTAGCCCAGTTTACTATCAGAATCCAAATCATGGAACGGGTAGGGTTGGAAGGAGGTCATCTTCTGGAGGTCATCTTTTCTAGAGGTCATCTTGTCCAGTCACGCTTTGCTCAAGTAAGGCCACCCAGAGGCAGTTGCCCCTGACCATGGCCCCTGTTTTTGAAAGAGTATCTGGCTGACTAAAAAAGCCTAATAGGAAACAGGTTTCATGATGAATATTTCCAAAATATACTGATTTGATTTCCAACCAAATCTAGACTGAGCAATTATTTTTAATTGGAATTATTTGTCCTCTCTATCAAAATTGTGAGTTGTTCTTTTGACATTCCTTATTTTTGTCAAAATTTGTGACAAGGGACATTCCTTGGAGGTCGGTATTGAGACTGCCATTGTTTAATTCTTTGTTGGCAACATGGACGTGAGTGGGATTGAGTTCACTCTCAGCAAGTGTACTGACACCAAGGTGTGTTGTCCAGTTGACAAACCAGAGCAATGGGATGCCAGCCTTGATAGACTTGAGAGGTGGGCCCATGCAAGCATCATGAAATTCAACAGGGCCACGTGCAAGGTCCTGCACCTGGGTCGGGAAAATCCCTAGTGCAAGTAGGGCAGAAAATGGGTTGAGAATAGCCCTGAGGAGAAAGGCTATGGGGTGTCGGTGGATGAGAACCTTGACATGACATGGCAATCGTGTCCTGGGCTGCAGGAAAACCATGACCAGTAGGTGGAGGGACATGGTTCTGCTTCTCCGGCCTCATGAGACCCCACCTGGAGCATTATGTCCAGTACTGTTGGAACTAGGTGATCTTTAAGGTCTTTTCCAATCCAAATCATTCTATGATTCCATGATTTCAGTTCATGCTGTATTTCATGTCAACAAAAGAGAAGAGACATTTGTTTCCATTTTGAAAATGCAAATGCCATTTTTTTATCACAAGAAAGTATGGTTGAAATAAACCCTTTAGCTCAAATAACTGTAATGTCATCAGATCTGGCATTACCCAAGGAAGAATAGCCACAACTACCTCCACTGTTTAGTTGTCAATACACACTGTTAAAATAAAATTCAACAAGTCCAGACATCTTGCAATCTTATTTGTCTTTCTCTTTGGAAGACTTTTTTTTATAAGAAGTTATCAGATCCAATGTAAGGACAACTTGGTGAAATGTAATGGCCTGAGATATACAGACAGTCAGGCTATATGATCTAATGGTCTCTTCTGGCTTCAGATTCCCCAAAAATCTATTAATCTTTTATACCCAGGGCTAGTGCAAATGTAGCTGTTAGACCAAGATTTATTTGCAACAGACCACCACAGGGAAAATAGAAAATTTATTTGAAATGACCTTTCAATTCTGAAGTTCAATTTGTCCACTCCGTCCTGTCTTTTAACCTCTAGATGTGTCTTTCTTAGTCCAAAAGAGGGATCTCAGAAGACAGAGAAAGGCAAAGATGGCAAACCCTAATTTTTATACTGACAAATGCATTCTGTTGTCTCTAGGCCAGCAATAAAATAGGCAATCAGGATCAGTTCAGAGTCCACCTCTTAATAACATACAAGACAATTCTTTACACTTAAGTGAGTATCAGGCAGAAGGAGATTACCCGTGGATAAGACAAGTTCAATATAAGCAATGTGCTGCCCACACAGGTAAACTTTGCTCGAATACATTTTTTTCCATGTGCCTTGAAATGTGAAAAAAAATCAGCATCTTTTTGGCTTAAATGAACCTGAACTACTTTATTAAAAGGTTCTGCCAGCCAAGTGAATTTATGCCAGTAATCAGATTCAAATTAGCTGGGCGTGCTGCCAATAGCTTACATACACTGAAGAAAGACCACAGCAAATCTATAAGTCTCTTGCCATATATTGGGTTGATGAGGCACACTATGAAGTCTCAGCACATTACTTCTAAAGCTCTCTTTTGAGAAGAGCATCTGTATTAAATGTTACATTGTGAGCAGAGCTAACAAACTAAAGTTAGTAAGGATAGGTAACTGAGGGTTAGGGATTTTATTTTTCTTTACTCTTCCTTTATGGCTGTTTTATAAGCAACTGTTGAAACATTATCACAGTCAGTAATTCAGTAACCGTGGAAGTATAATATTTCTAAATGCAACTAGCACATATTACATTATATTATATTCATGCTATTGAATATTTATTTTAGAGTGGATCTGAGTTCACAAAGCAACAAAGTAAAGCTTTCCCTTCAGAGAAAGCTTACATTGCAAATTATATCATTCTTTCTATCAGGTCAAAGGGGTGGATAGGACTGCTACTGTGCATATTGGACCACCAAGAAGCTCACAGAAGAGCCCTCAGATGCCCACAGTAAGCTGGTACTTCAGGCCAACTGAAACAGCTGTTTAACAATAACGTGCTGCCACTACACAGCTTTCTATTTTAATGGAAAAGAAGGTGGGAAGAGGCACTTACTCCAAGGTTTCTTGGATTTATGTATATAACTTCCAGTATTCAGTCTGAAAAAGTTAGACTGTAAAAGTCAGTGTTAGGGAGGGGATCCTTTTTTCTTTACTCCTCTAAATCAATCTCACACTGTCAAGCTGCTGTTGCTTCCAGCCAGGCACCACTCCATCTATTCAACAACTGAGGTGATTCAGCTTCAGATTGCTATCTGTTGGGTAGCTTTAGGGGAAAAATCAGCAATAAACTCTCAATCCTGGTGATGAGTTTGCCTCATTTAATATTCCCAAAGATAACTTTCCAGTGGAAGCAGTGAACTTTGTGAAGTTTTAAGGTAAAGCTATGCAACTCCTTTTCAATCTTTCATGCCTGAAGTGAAGACCTTGGCTCTGGATGTTTTGATGACATGGGAGGAGAACTGGTTTCGCTATCAACCAGGTGAGAAGGATCATCAAGCAAGGAACTTTCGGTAAGAGGCATATCATCTTGATCCTTTTTATTTTCATCTATCAGTGAAGTGAAACACGTGTGAAGATAAGACCAAGCTAACACATCTTAACTGCATTAAATAACATTTTATTTATATGCATGTCATTTATTACTTCTTCATAATTTCTGATACAGTGTGTAATACAGCAAATTATATGAAACATGGAGGAAAGCACATATATCTAGAAAGACTATTGCCCAGATAAAATGTTTCACAGATTTCATATTCCAGGGGTAAAAAACAGGCATAAGGCAGTAGAGACTTTTTGGCTTTCAAACCTCCTTTGTTCAAGTGAGAAATGTTGATAAATAGCACAGCTGGCTTAGGTTTGTGTTAACAGATTTGTTTTAACAAATAAGGAGAAAAGAATCAACAACTTAAAAGTACTCCTAAAGCATGATTTTCAGAAGACTATGACTTTGTTTTCTTATGAGTCATCTGTGAAGGTCTTCTTTACCTTGCTAATCATCTGCAGAAGCTCTGATCTTTCTACTGTGTGCTACTCGTATTACTATTTTTTCTGTAAGTTCAGAGATCTCTTTCAGTCTTTTGCATACTTTAAGCATTATTTCTGCCTACATCTCTCTTTTTATCTCTTCCTACTCCTCAGAATCTTTCTGATTTTCATTCATCTCTTCTCTTTCCACTCTCAGGCAAGACTTGTTTGAGAAATTCTGTGCAAACAAACTCTTGGAAGAAACTATGTTTCTTAACACAGATACTGGACCGACTCTGAAATTGTTTTCAGAAAAGGAATTTATTTCCATTTGTCACACATAAGGCATATATAACTCTATGCCATGAACATAAAAGGATAAATGACTCGTGTCATGGACTGTGAAATAAGTCATGTCATTGTCCTAAAGCTGTGTTTTTGAAAACAGTGCCACCAAAGGTGGCACCCTGCTGATTCACCTTTGAGGATGGGCATCTGTGCAGATACACTGATCATTCGTGCCTGAATTGCTGCCTGTATATCCTCAAATGCATTTTGTTGTAATGTGTTTTATTTGCTAGCTTTCTTCATTTTATGTTCTCTGTTAGAAAGTCTCTGGAGTTTTTGTTTATAAGCAAACTATCTAATGTAGAGCACTGCATTCCTTTTCTGCCTAAAGGATCTGAATTAACAAAAGCTGAACATAGAAATCAAAGTGACAAGTCAGTGATTTCATCTGTGATGAATATAAGAGGTCCAAACCCATACACGTGTCTACATATACACATAAATATATACCTATACACACACACACGTACATTTCCTTAACTTCCAAAAATTTAGAATACCACTGACACCAAAGTCTGACCTCACATACATGCAGTAGCACCCCTTACATGAAGAAACAGGATATATACATCTATAGGAATAATTTTTCTTATAAAATATTTCCTATATCTTTTCCATAAAAAATAAGGCTTAGTTAAATCAAGAGTCTATCATAATTTCTTTTAAAGGTGTGTATTTTTAACACAAAGTGTACAGCATATGTAAGATAAATCTTATTTATATCTTTCATAGATAAGCTATATCTTATATACATGGGGGATACAAAACCAGCCCCTCAGTACCTAAAAGGCAGATGTTGGGAAGACCAAGTCAGGTTCTCTGCACTGGTGCATGGTGGTGGTACTACTGTTTTTCATTTCATCAAAGATATTTTTCCCTCTTTTAGCATATTAATGAAGTGACAGAGAAAGCTGAAAAAATTTATTCAGAAAAAGCATAAAAATAGAAAATCATAGCAAAGAGATCCCTATGTAGAGGAAGAAGTGGTGGGTATAGAAAGGAAGAAGTGATGGATATAGAAAGAGGAGGGATATCTTCTTGGACAAGGGAAAATACTCATGAAACACTTACATTACTGTGAGGTTTCCCTCAAAGTTGAAAGTCTGGATACTCCTGAGGCTTGCCCATCTCAAACTGTTTGACTTTTTTCATTAACTGTCAGCATATGAAAAATGGTTACTACTTTTCTTTCCATATCCCAATTTGCTACTGAATCCTCTATAAAATTATTTTCTCAATGCACTATCTAAATTATATTAAGTCTTACTGTCTTGTTTGTGGCAATCAGTATGTACTGAAAATTGACTTTATCCAGTGCACCTGGATTTCTGGAACTACATTTCTTTGAAGGATTTATTTTTGTATGGTTTGTGTTTTGATGGGATTTTTTTTCTTTAATTCACTGAAGTAAATCATGAATCATGCTAGAAAAAAACAAACAAACAAAAAAAAAAAACCCAAACAAACAAACAGAATGTTATAAAATGTTTTGCCACATATATGAATACTAATCATGGTGTTTATGACCATTCTTATTTACTCCTTGATTTCCAGCATTCAACTAAGACCAAACTAGACAAGAAAAATAAAGTTAGCTTCCTATACAGCCATAAACCTTCATGGGTTTAGAAATCCCTCAAAACACCTGAAAAATGAAGACAAGATTGAAGCTAGTAGCAGTATGATAATTTACACCATTGGAACGTATTCTGTGATTCCAGCAGAATTGTGGGAGAATCCTGGTGGCTACTCTGTTCTTCTCATTAATCTTTGATTTTCTCCTACTACTTTTCTTACTTATGCATAAACAAAAAGTCTATCTGTTGTAGCGCTGGATAGTTTTTCTCTCTTTCAGTCCATCTGGACTATTTTCAGGATAGTTTTACCCCTTGTATTTCACCAGGCTGTTCTTGATCAAGTCTGTAATAACCTCTGGTAGCCCAAAACTCAGAACAGTACTTCTCACTAAGTCAGTTTCTTTTGGCAATGATTCTCTTCCTGAAATCCATTCACTGAAGTTGTTGGCTCTTAATTCTTTTTGAACACCCCTGTTCATTTTTTGGGGTTATCTTCTGAGCTATATTTTTAATCATCATTCAAAGATTTTCAGCAGCTGCATTGGTATCTCACTGGTTTTCTTCTTACATAAATATTATGTCTAATGCCACCTTTCTGCAGAGGGCAAAACACCAGATGTACTCTTAATTGATGCACGTTTTCTCATTTTTTACTTTTTTCGGATAATATCTTCCATCAGTACCTACAACCCAAATGATATCCAAAGTGTAGTATGAAATTCAAGACTCTGTCTGAGTCAGCACATCCAAGTAGTTTTGAAATCTGTGATGTTTGCCTTATTGCCATCCAGGTGGTAAAATCTCTCATCTAGGCATTTATCAGCTCAAATCTCCATTTGTGTCATTTGTTCTACAAAATACAGCTCTCCTCCACTCGTGCATACTGCAAGCACTCAGAGAACTTGTCTGTGTGGTCTTTTGCAGACTGACTTGACTGAGCTGTGTCAAATATGAGCTGATCAAAAATGAATGTGTAACAGCAGCCCAGCAAGACTTACAAATTCGAGCCTAATGTCTTGTGGCTGATTCAGGACACTGCTCACCTCTGTCTACCAAATAGCACATTGTCATAACCAGACTGGTGTAGTGATAGTACACTGGACACAACTCTTCAAGGAGAAAAGAGTTGGGAAAACTTTCAAAAACAGCACAAGATGAAAGCAACCTACTCTGTAAGTACTGATAACATTATAGCCTAGGTTGGAAGGGACCTTAGAAGATCATCTGGTCCAACCTTTTATGGGGAAGGGAGCCCAGATGAGACTATCTAGCACTATGTCCAATGATATCATTAAAACCTTCTGTGATGGGGATTCTGCCATGTCTGTGGGAAGGTTGTTCAAATAGATGGCTATTTTCTCTGTAAAAAATTTCTTTCTTATGTTTACTTTTAAAACCTCTTATGTTGTAACTTTTACCTGTTGTCTTTTTTCTTCTCCATAATACTGCTTGTGAAGAGAGAACCTCCATCCTCTTTTTAGTTGCCTTTTAAGGGCTTTTCTGAAAATGAAAGTTCAGTCAAGTTAAAATATGGTATCCAAACTGTGGATTAATGCAGAAATTACAGTGACCTTAACTTTGACCCATAGATGAGTAATTTTGATAAAGGCTTTCATCAGAAGGTTCTCAGATTGTGAAGAGTCAGAAGCTTTAGAAGCTTCTCTATGTGAAGATGAACATCATGGCATGAAAAAAACATTCAGGGTTTTGTAAAAATATTCATTCTCTTGCATAAGATCTGAACTAGTGTGAATGTAGAAAGACTCTGATGTGTTGCTTCTGAAGATTCACTAAGTAAAGGAAATGCTGACACTGACATTAAAAAATTACCTTTCAGCATAGTGCTATTCATAAGTAGTAGTCATGTCCTTATGTGCACTTCAGTTACAACACTCTTTGCAATGCCAAAAAAGAATTAATTGCTGTATAGTACTGAGTTCAGCTCTAATTGACATTAATTAGGAACATGAATCATGTGTGTAAGAAAGGAAGATATAGTTAAATTAGAATTATGTCTTAATCCTTTCTTGTTAAGCTCTTCTTCTACTTTAAAAGATAGTCCTCCATCACAGTGATAGTTAGCAAATGACAACCAGTCTTGCTCTGCATCCTTGGAGAAGGCTATGAAGACATCAGTCCTTTTGAATCTGTCAGCCTTTGTGGTTCCTTGTGCCGCCTAGTGTGTTGTTCATCTTCAAAATTATCTTTCATTCCTTTAAATTAGACTTTTCCATATGATGTTTTCTTTAAATATGAACCATAATCATTGTCTGAGAATTATGCTCTTAGGAGATTTATTTTTCTCCAACTCGTTTCTTTCCATGTTTTGTAACATAGTGAAAATATGTTTTTGCTTCTCTGTGGAAAAGATAAATATGCCCTTAGGAAAGATTAAAGCCAAAACAAATGAACTGCTATAAAATTATACAGTTTTCATATTTAGGTAAAGGGTATTTGTTCCTAAAAAAACAAAAGCATTACAGCAATATAGGCAGACAAAGACCTGCGACAATTTATCCAAGTCTCCATTATTTTATATTTTAAGTTCATGTCTATATGTAATTCTAGTTTAAATTCTGAAAAAGCAAAGCACTACTGAGGCTTAATATAGAAGCTTAACTCATAGCAATTTTGTGATGCTAATGAAATTAGTGCATATCTACTTTTAACAATTGTATGAGTTTATGTAGTAGCTAACATTAATGAAATGGCATTTATTATTCAGTTTCGTGACATTATAGAACAATGGTAAGTTTATTTCTAGTATCCCAACTTTAATATTATATAATCCAGGAGTTCTATTATTTATATTTTGAGTTTCACTGTATTGTTTTTGCTATCAATCAGCTTTATCACATTAATATAATTTAACATATACTTAGCAGTTTATAGAAAAATTATGTGGGTCAAGGCCAAAGTAGGTGATGTTCATGTACTTAGGATTTAAAAATGGTGAGAAATTTATTATGTAGATGAACTTGCTTGTGAATATATAAGAGGGCAACTGAATTTTAGTCTGTATCTGTAGGCTAAAAGGGTACATATCCATCACATAAAGAAGGTGCATGAGTTAGCAGTGCCATCCTGCTTGCCTTGGCTTGAAAGCTGCTCAGTTCAGTGCATGGTACAGCCACCTGACTGGTATGCCCCTTTCCACATTTAGTTCTCACATGTGCATCAGCACCAGTCCCTGTATATATAGCTTTTGTTAAGAATTCAGACAAATATATGCCCACAGAGAGCCTTCTTTTTCCCTGGAATAATATAGTCCCGTGAACCTCACCAAATTTTAAATATTCAAAGCTTCTACAACATTCAGCAGAGGAAAAGCAAAGTCAAAGTAGGTTTTGAGGTGTGCTGAGCTAGTCCTGTAAAACTGTATTCTGCTAGACCAGATAAGGGCCCAACTTGGACTCTACTGCTGTGAAGAGACGAGAAAAAATAGTACTTTGTTTACTGTTATTTCAAGAAGTGACACAGATAGCAGACTGGCTTCATTCCTCACTAATTTCCAGGTATTAGTGCTGACCAGCCTCATGAGGCAAACAAGCAACATCTCAAATTGTATAATGGGGTGCATTACTGCTACAATCCCAAATCCTCCAGAAGATACCTTGACCTTTCAGGCAAAGTATCTCTTAGTCCACCAAAATTAAATCTCTATTACTCATGAGTCATAGACTTGGCTTCTCTCATAAGCCTCTATTCATTGCATCGTTGTGATGTTCATCTGTATATTAATTAATAATATATTTTTACTACAAACTAACTTTGAGTTGTTTTATTTCTCTATTTTGTGGGGGAAAAAAGCAGCAAATCAACAACACAAAACAAGACACCAAACAGAAAAAAAACCAAAACAAACAGACCCCTTCCCTCCTCACCCCAACCCCCCCAGAAATCACTCCAAAACATCCAGAGGTTTTAAAAGCATTTTATTAATTTTCAAAACTGCTTTAAATCTTGAAGTATATTTATTCATCCTGCTTTCTTCCCCACAAGACATATTGGTAAGAGAATTAGAATCTTTCTAGTAATTATGCTTTCAGGAGAAATCTTGAATGCATGCTTAGAAATCAGATGTTTAAAAATATCCAAAGGCTGTTGAAAAGATTGTTTAAATATAAATAAAAAATACTCTAGAAAATCTATTCCAACTCCAAAGACATAAATTCCTTTTTCAAATTCTGAAGAGCAGAAGTAGCAACAGATCTGCTAACATTATAAATCAGTCCTCTGACCTTTTAAGTTGAATGCATCAGCTTAGCTGAGAATCTAATTTCACTGCTTTATACCAGAGAGAACTTGAGGTCAGATGGACATGCTATAGAGTTGTGCCTAGTATATAACTATAAAGTAGCAATATATTTTTATATGGATGTTATATTTAATCACTGAATAGCAGCTGATCATTGGAGAATTGAGACCTGCCATTTTATAAATTTTTCATATAGGGTTTTTTTTCCTGTTTTTTTTTGGTTTTTTTTNTAATCCAAATGTCGAGGCCTTTTCAAGCGCAAACTCCCTCCCTTACATTCTAGTCATTTCTTCCCCATCACAGAGTCAGCTTTCTGTAGAAGCAGCTTGAGTTTCATATTTCTGCTTTGACCAGACAGAAAATGATGGTTCCCATGGTGGCTTAAGGGTTGAGGAGGGGGATCACTTTTTGAATGACATCTGTATGACTAGCAGGTAAAATCACTTGCCCAAAAGCCAACCTGTCTTCCCCAGAGGGTGCATCAAAACTTGCATTAGAAATTATTGGCCGTTTCAATCTGTTACTTAAATAATCCCTCCCTCACATACTCTGAAAGAAAATTTCCAGAGGTCTAGCTATTTAAAATCTGTTTAAAAAGCACAAGCTGCCATATTTAAAGCAATTATACAACCTAAAAAAGCTACTGTAAGTTCACGCTTTGTGTAGTTTCCTCTTCAGAAATCTGTTTAGATATATATATGTATATTTGCATATATTTTTCTTGGATCTTTTATTAGAGAGGATGAAGAAATTTCACAAGTACAGGCAAATATCTTTAGTACTCTTGCTACACTTATTCCCAGCTAACAAAAATGAATAGTTTGCCAAATCTAGGAAGAAGTTTATATATGAGCCATGAATCAACCTGTGCAGTTTTAGTCCTTTATTATAACAAAAAGTGCTTCTGTCACAGTGTTTCCAACAAACCCAGCAATCTGTAGGGCTCTATCACAGGCCAGATATGCCGCAATTCAATCTGACCTCTCTGATTGTGCAAGTGATGGCAAAAGGGCAGAGGTATGGCAGACACTTCCTTCCCCAGACACAATAGTCAGTAGATACCTGGAGCTGAGGGAAGATTGGCATGGGCTAGGAATAGCACTGTTTCCTTCATAGCCACAGTAATTCCCAGTCTTCATAGAAAGAAAATATACAGGGACCTATGAATACACTGCTTCCACAAGCAGCCCTGTGCTCTGACATTTCTCTGCTAGGTGTTGCAGGAAGTACAAAGCAGCTTTTACCTCACTCAGGATGACTACAGCCTGACAATTAAAATACAGTAATGAAGGTTTCAACAACAGTATGAAAGTTTCATATTTCATTTCAAACGCTGATCAAGTATTACTTTAATATTTATGAAACATAATATTATCAAAAACTTTAAAAATCCCATAGCCTTGATGCCAGCATCTTCAAACTACTAAGACCAGTGAGATAAGCAAGTTTATGCCTCTTTAGGCACAAAATTCTGCTTTAAAGCTGTATTAAAATCTTCATTCCTCCCAGATCTTAGTCTTTGGGTTTACATGGGATTTAGCAGCAACAAAAAGAAATAAAAAGAAAATTACTTTCCATTTTTTTCTCCTATGTAAGCAGGTTTTGCAAGCCATTTAGAGAAATGTTATTAACAAGAGAACAGGGGATCCCTGAGAGAGTAGTTTTTAGTAAATTGAAGTCCACATGGAAAAAAAAATAATTGAGAACTATTATTCTAAGCTCTTTTATTAGTTAAGGGCTAGGAGTTCTGATAGCAACATACAGAACAATTTTAGCAACTTAGTGCTGCCAATTTCTTTGAAGTAGTCAATCAATTAACAAAAAGAGTGCATCTGTCATCACATAAATTTATTTAGTTAACCTTTTCACATTAGGGCTATCTGACAGTGCATACATGTCATAAATGCTATAATTATCTCAATCCAAGATAACCAGTCATTTCAGAAATGATACATCCATTTCATAGGACAGGAGGGCTAGCAAAAGCATAAATGTTATATTCATGTGTCATTCCTGTCTTGGATGGTGGATTTCCAGGCTTGCAGAGGCAGAAATCTTGTTTTTATCATGTCTGAAAGTATAAATCCAGCTGCCCCCCAGAAGAGATGCACAGAAAACTGCACAAGCACTGAAGAGCAGATGTCAGAGCCAGCTAGGAGTTAGCCCACAGCCAGGAGACAACAAGCTGAAGCTGTCAGCAACTTTGTTTTTCTCTTTGTCAGAAGAGTTGTTTCAGAATCATGCAACACGTAAATTTTTAGTAACAGATTTCAAAATTATTAACTATGCTGTACAAAAGTGCATGTGACCTAAGTAGGCAAAGTTTCTCTGCTGTTATTACCTTCTTGATGAAGGAATATAAAAATCCGTTTTTAGGGATATTATGATTACAGCTATAAAACAACCTGTGTAATCATGAAGAATAGTTTTCTGATAAAACTGAAAACTTCAAAGGCATAGTTCTGGCATGAAGACTCGAGACATTCCATAACTAAAATGCTTCAGATCTGTGTCTATGGTTTAGGCTTTCAGTGTGATCACCAAAATCTGTCAGAATCAAAGTTTGACTAAAAACTGAAGCAGGGTGGGAGCTAATAAAAAGACAAGAGAGAAGGATTTCCTGGTTGCTTGTCAGATATTATTATTTATTTCTTTTTAAGACTATTTTTGGGCAGCATTTCAAACAATGAAATCAATATTCACATTCCTTGAAATAGCTAACAAGGAAGAGATATGTATTGTTTGTGTAATTTTATTTTGTGTGGATCAACAGGTTAATTACACAAATAAAAACTCTAAATTGTCTAGAGACTACTGTACTGTATAAATAAACAAAGTATTCTGCAAAGCGTATTTAACGTCCATGCAATTTATTCTTTTTTATTCAGTGGCATTGCTGAAAGAGCAGAAGGGTTCTTTGTAGCAATTTTCTATGCTTTCTGCTTGAGAAAGTCTGCAGCCTCAGTCATTTGTATTTGAAGTTGATTAGGATGAAGTCAGAGTACTCACATTTTTTTAACGGCTTCTGAGAGCCTTTAGCTGAGGGGCAGGAAGAAGAAAAACAAATATTCCTTACAAATATTTTGTCTTGAAAGCATTTCCCTAAAAGTACAACTGTGTGTGTGGCCAGATGGAAAAGGCTGCTCACGTCTATTGACAGAGATGTTTTCAGACACCTGGTAGTTAATGAGTGCAGTCCTCGACAGAATAAAATATCTCTACCTGAGAATTTAAACTTCTGTAGAAACTTATAACATGTTTTACAGAAGTTAGAAACTTTCTAAGTAATACAGATGTTAACTGTATGATGAGAAACTAAGTTTAAAAATTATATAAATCAGCACTAATTTCCAGGGGGTTTAGTCCATTTAAACAAAACGTATTCTCAATTACAGTAGGTTGTCTTTTCCTATTGGTAGCAGCAGGGATTCTTAAAATATGCTAGCACTGACAGTGCCCTGGGAAACTAAACTCAGGTCATCTGTGTCCAGGACTGTGATATTAAAGTAAAACTTGAAACTGAATTAATTTGTTGTACATGAAGCTCATTGATAAGCAAGTGCTCATCCAGCACATGCCAGGCTGGTTATGTTCTTCAAAAAGATCACTTGTACAAAAGGCTTATTTGGAGGAACAGAAACCCGTGACCAGTTAATAAGAGGAACATATTAATTTCTTCATTAATAGACTCTAAAATGAAAATATCCAGCTCAAGGTAGCAAGGGTTCTTTGCCCAGAGGAACTCAAGGAAATCTTTAGATTTAGCTTTTCTTCAGTTAATTCCTTTAACACTAAAATAGCTCAGCTGGGGAAGACATATTCAATACTAAGAAATGTATAAAAACATTGGTCTAGGAAATTAGATTTGTTAAGTGCTTTAATTCTGGAAATTTCCCCTTCACCCTTTTTTATCTCATGGGATGATTCTGAAAATCACAGTTTTGTCTTTTTTCCAGGTTTTTTTGACTCTTATGTCACAAGGGTGAACAGTAGTCATCATTAAATTTACAGTAACTTGGAATTTTTATTTTCATATGTACAATTACCGTTATTTTAGAGCCTATGTTTTGGTAAGACTGAAATCCATTTGAATTACTTCATAGTGTCACTTTATCAGGAAAAAGTTCAGTTTCATTCAAAAAGAAGCCTGAGCAATGTGGTGTCCTTCACATATATTTTTGTTCACGTTTTTATAAATTCATTTTACCAATTCAACAGTAGTGCATTTTCATTTTCTACCTTTGATACATTTCAGCAATCAGATACATGTCATGACTAATATGTAATTTTGAAGATTTAGTGTTTATGAAAGTAAAAATTTGGTAGTCTATTGGCCCATTTTGTGGCCATACAAGGACACAGAGAAAGCAGCCTCTGGTTCTCCTGACAATGTGGGCACAATGAGATTAAAATGCTGTATTTTTTATGTACGCACAAAAAACTTAACTGTGGTAGAATAAGCATTATAAATCTGAACACACACAACTGATGTCTTGCAAGTGGTTATTTTCAAAACAAAAGAAACTCACAAATTAGTAAATTTTCACTTTTTTTGCATTTATTACTCAAACGAGGGACTCTTGTTAATTACTGTGATATATGTAGATTGGTACCAGCCACATTTGCATGTTCCCCAGCTTCTCATAGACATTTATTGTTATTTTGCTACTAATTACACAGCTGTCACTGACTTTTATGGTCTGAGCCATATTGTTTGTGTTATTTATATCAAATAAGCATTTTGTCTTTTTCAAAGGGAAACAAAGAAATCTTTTGTACTAAGATACCACATCTTCAAAGCTCTGTGCTTGCATATGGAAGTCGTCCAGAGTAGGACTACAGTGATTACAGCCAATTCCAGTAGCATGCTCAAGCATCTAACCAAAGCTTAAATGAAACTGAAGCACATCAGTCTGAACTTGTGACCTTACCAAATATTGTGTCACAAAAGCCCATACACATCTCTTCCCCATCAGCTTCCAACACAGACGTCTCTCACATGGCATCTCTCTCTTTTACACAGTGTTGCAAAAACTCGGAGTCCTGAATCTTTGCAGGTGTAAAACTCACCCATCATAAGCAAGTTCTCACACTTCTTGTACAAAAGGCTTATTTGGATTGCAGAAGGAGCCGTAATGCTGCTGATGTTCTCAGGTGGGTTTAACAAGTGTTTTTCAAAACATTTTAGAGCTGTAAAATCGGCTTGACTGCAATCACAACAGTAGGTTATTAAAATTGAAACCAGGAAGACTGTGTGCACCCTTTAATCACTTAGGAATGGAAGTCCTTTCCATGAGAAATCTGAATTCAGTGTCTCTTTCAGCCTGAATGTCTCCTGGAAAATTATTCTAAATAGCACGGCAGAAATATTTCAGTTCAGTTCTTCACTTGAGTCTCAGGAAACGGACAGCTGTATGTGAATAAAGTTACTTAAATCAGTTTTAAAACTATAAAAGTTATAAAATAAGGCTTTGATTTGAAAAATTAAAGTCTGCAACAAAAAAATTCAAAATATTAGTTATATACTGCAGTTGACAATTTAGTTTGCAATAGGACTTTTTTCCTTCGAGGTTCTTTGCATGAGGTACTGAAAGATGAGATTGAATTATTGGGTTTTTTTAGCTCTGGTATCAAACTGAATGTCTTCAAAAATACTACAAGATAAATAACAATAGTGTAATCTGAGCATATAAATTGACATTTAATATCTTCTGTCGCCATTATAGTGTAATTGTACCTATACAAAACCTTGAAACATATATCAGTATTTCAATTCCTATGAAATAACAGTGAATCATTAATTTAATCTGAATTTTGTTTCCTTTATCATAGTGGGGTTTGAGTGTGTGTGTGTGTGTGTGTGTGTGTGTGTGTGTGTGAGTGTGTGTGTGTTAAGCATCTTATCAGAAAAATTTTTTTGAATCCACAGTTGCTATAAAAAATTTTATTAGTAGAGACAAAGAGGCCTTAGTCTGCCTTATTTGGAACTAGCCAAATTTTGCCTAGTATCATCACTTGTCCTTTGATCAAGAGTCTTCTGTTTTTTAAATGGATCTGACTTAACACCTTGTTTCTACTGACAAGAAAACCCAGTCTGTTGTTTTTCCTTTTCATGAAAATCTTGTGATTTTAATTTTCAAAATCCATTTACTTTTTTTGTTTGTCCAGAATATTCAAAAGATGTTCTCATTAATAACATTGTAATTTCATTCAAATGACAGAAAATAGGGTAGCTAGAATGATTCTTACCAAAAAAAAAGGTAAGTGGGGTACGCTGTGCTTTCTTTTGTACAGTGGTTTGGGGATTTTTTCCCTTTTCCCTTACTCAAAAAAAAAAAAAAAAAAAAAGTTCATTTACTTTCTTTCTTCTTCCTATAGCAAAATAAATGATGTGGCATACAGCAAGCTCCCCTGTCACAGCCAACGCTGCTGATAGCCATTCCTACCTAATACTGATTTTGATCTTTTCTCACTTATCAGTTGGTGCCATCTAAATGGTACCTGGAACACCTCACTGTAGAAGCATCTTCTCTGATTTGTTTCAGTCCATGTTCTACCTCGGCCACAAATATTTCACCCACTTTTTACAACACAAGCATAACTACTGTGTCTTCCCCTACCTCTCTGTTTGCTTATTTATGAGAAAACTTTCTGGCTCACCAGCTGAATCATTCATCAAGTCTTTTCCACATAGGACATCAACAACAATTTTGCCATTTGCTTTTGAGATTCCTGTTCCATACAGATTTAGAAAATATATTGGTCCCTTCACAATTTTTATGTCAATTTTTATATGGTCCCATTTGACAGCAGCAGATGCTTTTATATCACTGAAATCTTCTGTCAAATGCTTCCAAAACTTAACCTTATATATAGCCTTGTATTGGAAAACTTTTTTTTCTTGGAAACTTTTCCTGAAATTAAAAGTAAATAAATAAAATATTCTATTTATGTCTATTTATGATTTTTCAATCCATTCAGCATACGTAATCATTCAGGAAATATTTTTTCAAGGCAAGCAGTTAATGAAATTATTTTAAATTTTCACTTACTGTCTTTCCAAGTAGCTGGCCATCTAAAGCACCTGACAATTTCTCTTCAAATGAATCACAAAATACTTACATTTAAATTATTTTCATTCAATTAAACGTAGAAACAAAGCAAGTGACTTTTCATGGTAGAAGATTTTAATTATTCTTTATTTTTTTCAAAGTACTTATTTGTGCATGGGGAGATTAAAAGAGAAAATATCCAAGTGGATCCTTTGAAATCATGCATCATACTGAAAAAAATGTTTAATCTGTAATGGTCTTGAATTTTATAGTTTTAAAAGTTTTCATTCCCAAGGATACTGTGCTGACTGAAGGAAAATCTAGGATAACTCAGTGCTATCCAACTCCTACTGCAGCATACAGATGTAAACCCCAGCTCTATTTTGAGTGTTCCTTGTTTTGACATTGCACTAACAGTATTTCTGACAGTGGGAGAAACAAAACCAGTATGGGACTCTAGTGGTTCACTCATTCTAAGTGCATTTCTTGGTCAGGAAAAACTATATGAAACAATAGGATCGCATCTAAATTCTGGTAATATTCAGACTAATTAGTGTACTGCTGCTGTATCTATGTGAAATAAGCTAGAATATTAATTGAATCTGACTGTATTAAAATAAAGCTATAAATTTAATGCAATTTGGAAAATGAAAAATAATTTAAAGGACAATTTCAAAGAGGACTTGCATGAGTAAAGGAATTCAGTGACTTTTTCATACATATTTTGCTGCACCGAAAATATTAATTGCTGTATTTCCACTCCCATGACTTTAAAGGGCCATTCAAATACGATAATGATGAGACTAACTAAATACCCTGGAGCTGTAAATCATCTTAAAATTTCTGATGCAGCTGAATTACACAATAAAGTGTTACATTTCTTATTTTAATTCTCAGCTACTTTTTATGAACATTTGGTTAAATGTCTTCAGTGGCAATGAATTAAACAGTATTTCTGTCTTGGTAATTGTTGAGGACTAACATGAAGATAGATCTCAAAAATCAGATACAAAGAATTAAGCATTTTATGCTTAGAAATATCTTTACCAGGAGTTAGAGCTAGTCTATAAAAGCTGACAAAAGTCAGGTACAACAAAAGGGTGCAGGCCACACAAGGAACTATCATCTTGGCTATGTAAATCAGCATCAGAACTGAAAGAGTAAATGTCCTCAATATACATATTCTCTTCTACTTTCATTATTTTTCCAAGCCTGTATGACAAAGTTAGTATGGCAAATTCTTTTTATAATTTCTAACAGAGATATCAGGAAAACTGCTTCAAATTATCTCAGCAACCCTAACTTGAAAATCATTTTATTTCCTGACAACACACACAACAAGATGTATGAGTGCTCACAAGGTTGTATAAGAGTACTGAATGAGTGAAGAACATTTCCACAGCCCCAGTACCTGTGTCAACTGCAGACTAGAAAACTCCTCTGAGAGCCTACTGACTTCTCCATAAAAATCCCACTAGGAACTCAACCAATTTTAAAATTTGAAACTTAGTTCTAAAGTGTTTTGCCCAGATTTCACAAGTATTTTCTTGTTCTTGTGCCATTTTGTCAGAAAATTTTAAACTTTCACTGTCCCCAAAGGATTTACAGGCTGCCCGAAGAAGTAACAGATTTTCCTTTTCTGGAGATATTTAAAACTCACCTGTGTGCGACTCTTGCAACCTTCTCTAGGTGAATCTGTATTAACCGGAGGGTTGGACTACATGACTTCAAGAATTCCCTCCCAATTCCAGCCATCTTTTATTCTGTGGTTGACACTGCACTGACTGAAGTTACTAGGATAGCCCGGTGAGATATTTTTGGTGTACAAACTCCACACTGAAGAAGCACTCATATTGATTTTCTGTATCATCCTTCCAGACACAACATACACTCCTTTTCCTGGACATTGTTTCTCATGTGCTGACTCAAGCCAAAATGCAATAATAGAGACTTTGTGCAGACAAAGGAATTTGTCATTTAGCATATTAAAGTTACATTGTTTGAAGTCAAGTACTGCTCTGGATCTCAGTGCCCGACTGCTTTAAAGGAAGGCTGAACCCTTACACCAGTGGAGGCTGCAGCCAGAAGTATAGGTTTGTACTGCAAAAAACACCAGCAAAAAAATACCTCCAAAAAATTCTTCATCAAAATATTCTTCATCGGCATGTCTAGCTGAGGGGAAAGGATTTGCTGAGAGTGAAAGAAATCCATTATTTCTACTATCTTGTTGATTTTCTTTTCTTTTAACTGGAGAGAAACGTTTCTTGCTTCTTCTAACTACTTAGCATAAAACCTAATACTAAGCTGATAGAATTTGTATCTTTTACCTCACCCTCACCAACCGAACCAGAAGAAAATCATGAGGAATCTATCCCAATAGGTACTTTATGTAGGGGTTCAATTAGTTTCAGGCAAAATGCTTAATATTTCCAACTTGCATTCTTCTTCTTACACCTCTGTTGCCTCACACTCTTTGTACAAGATTTACCCATTCAAAGCATTCATAAGTCACCAAGAAGTAACTGTTGAAACATTGTCCAGGCTCACAACTCCCCTCCAGCTACACACACAAAAAACATTGATGAAAGATTCTGTCTGTGCCAGGGTGCCACTTCATTAAAATGTTAATGTCCATTTTTTAATAAGAGGGTTTGAAAAAGAAAATATATGCTAACGTGGCGGTGAGTAGGCAGCAGCAGATTTCCCAAGATATTTAATAATATCCACATGAAATCTAGGAAAAGAATGTAGACAGAGAACTTTGATTTAAGCATGTATTACCTTGCAAGAATGTTAGAGGTATTAATTGTTTTTTAATGGTCTAAAATATGAATTTTCTCTATTTCAAGTTACAAGAAAAGTAAACTTCTGAAAATATATTTCACAGTTCAAATACCAAGTTAGCATTTTCTCTGCAAGAGAATCTGGTCCTTTTTTCCTGAAAAGTTGAAAATGCACACCACTAGAGCATCACTTATATGTTTTGTTTCACTCAAACTTTACTCAGATACAGCTAATTAAAAACCTAGCAGCGCATGGGAATTTTCAAAGTAATTCCCTTCTACAGTCTTCTGTCTATTACACAGTAAGTCATCTCCATCTAGGTCATCGTTTTTCAATGAGACCAACTTGAAAAGATACACAAATGGAATTCTGGAGAAGATGGAAACAATTCTGCTCTAATATCCATTCTGTCAGAAACCTGCCATTGCTACTTTCATAAATGGTTGTAAGTGTGCTCTTGTTTTTTTCTTGCTATTGTCAAGTTTAATTTCAGAGATGCCTCTTGAAAAAAACCCAACATTTTCCAAACCGAAACCCTAAAATATAATACAGAATTTAATTTTTAGCAAAGCTTTGGAAAAGAATACCCTGATCAAGAGCTAAACAAAAGTATCAATACATTTGACTTTTTCCCCCCAAATTTTGCCTATTATTCAAGCAACATCAAGTCTTGAAATAGAAATCAGAAGTTAGATTACTCCTGATACAAACAGAGGCAAAGGGCTGTAAACTCAACATTGGGATTAGAACTCCACCATTCATGAAACTGATTTTCCATAAAACCCATAACTTGGGATAGTGCATATCAATTTCTTTGCCTCGATGGCAAGTTACTGAAGGGTTGATTTTTCAGTATCCACAATAGGAGCAGAATGTTCATACATATCCTCTTTGTGCATGCCCACACTGGCCAAAGAACACCGAAGCTGCAAGAGGAACACTTCAATACAACTTAAATATTAGTACAGCTTTAGTAATCTAAAGTATTTTCATAACATGCAATTTCCATTCTAGCTTCAACTTCAGTGCAACAGGCCAGTATACTCAGGTTCATGAGATGGTTTTTTTGACCCTCTTCCTTCTGCTATGTTGATATAGTCTGGTTTTTCAGGGTTTTGATATGCTTCTAAAGTAAAAAACAGTTTCCAGTTCTTGTAGGAGCCCAAATACACATAAGAAAAGAACATAATTTAAACTGAAAAATCCTCATTTATGAACACAATCCAGATCTAGTTTGTCATCTAAATTATGCAGCTAGCAACAAGAAATGTTTTTTAAGACATTTTCTAAACAAGTCTCATTTCTGAAAAACCTTCAAACCACTTTCTTAAATTAAATCCTATTGATCAGTGGCATTCTAAGGAACAAAGCTTTAAAAGCAAGTATTTTCAAGATAACTTTACAATATACTGAAGTAGGGGAGAATTCTACAAACAAGCATAAGTAAGAGAAGCATATAAAAGGAAATAACAATTCTGCATTTTTACAGTAAAGTAAGATAATTCTTTTTCTTGTACAAACATTCAAAATAAATTAAACAGTCTTGTTTAGTCTTCCAAAAAAGGGTGTTATTATCCCAGCAGAAACTGTGAACTGAAAGACGTGTAAACAGAGCACTGATAAGCAACTTAACCATGGCCAGAAGCAGAGAAATAGGGGCACAATTAGCTGTTGTATCCCACATCCCGGCTGAATTAAAAGAATAGCTAAGCAATTCAAAGCTAAGATGCTTACACTGTGCTCATGAGCCCATAAAATGGAACACTTTTACAAAGATAATATTAGAAACTGTAGACATACCAGATTTGCAGCCTGCGTGAAAAAGGCTTATTAGCCACATGTATGCAGTCTGTGAGCAGAGACCGGTGCTAGAAGCAGCATGTTGGTAAGCTTTTCACTTCTCAAAGCTCAACTGAAAACAGATACTACTGTTTTATAACAGCAGTACTGCATGGGTACCCTGTTTACAAAGCCAGATAGACCAAACCATCTTCTGAAGATTTTACTGTACACTGCTGGATTTGAGATAAAGAAACCAAAGCACACCTCTGTTCCTCGCTAGATTGACATACCTGGAAATATATA
>VWZT01002062.1:367215-469775 GCA_013397055.1 Pachycephala philippinensis
TTTTCCACAAACTATAAACTTTATTTCCTGATTTTCAAAACTGAAGATGAGTACTCAGTACAGAATTCTGAGAGCAAACACATCATTATCTTCAAATCAAGTAGGTGTAAAAATCTTCAGGATTGATTAATTTAACCTTAGACACTTTATTGGTGATGCAGAGGAACGTACTTTTATACCTGTAAAATCATCTCAAAATTGGCAATACAGTTTTTATCAAAGGCATTACTGTCAGAACAATATAGCATTTAAGGAATACAAGGATGTATAATTCAGAGTAACTGGAAATTAACAGAAGTCAAGATAATAAAAATTTTTAAAATAATAAGTTTGGTTTGCATATTATATTATAAATCACTGATGTTTCTCTGGCAAAGTGAATTGTAATTCCTTTGATCTAAATGGGTAAATGCCATCGTTCAAGTCAATGCCAGTTCAAGTCATAGGATCAGAAGGAACAATTGGTCTGCATATAATATTATCAAACTACATTAATGACAACAATCCTGTCAGACGTCACACTTAGTTTCCAAGAGTATTAGAATTGATTATATTCTCTAAACTCTTGGAGAGATGACCTCCACATTCAAGAGTTCTAATACGTTCTTTAATACAAAACCAACCTTCTGCTTACATACAAATGGAGTGCTAATGTCCAGTTTCAGACCACTGATGTAAACTCTTCTTATGGAAGGAAAGCACAAGAAAATCATGGGTTTCAGTGCATAAATAATTTTGAATAGGAAATGGGATAATAGAACTAAAATGTTACCTGGATGACTGAATGAAATTGCCTAATATTCTGGGTAAGTATTCATTTAATAAGTGTACCCAACACTACGTAGAGACACCAACACCATATTCACTCTCTAAAAACAGCTAAGCTTTCTATTTGTATCCTTAATTTTTTATGGCCATCTATACTCATTAGCTATTATGCCAGCAGTATTTCTTAGGTTCCTCCCTAGTGCTTTCTTTCTCATTGAGTTTACTGATAGCAATTATTTTAGTTGTCACTTCAGTTTTAAAATCACTAAGCTAAATGTTAGGAATTTTCTCAATCTCTCCTCTTCCTTCAGTCAATCATCTTGTACATGTGTTCCAGACTGTATTAATTTTTGCTGAGTGTAGGGAATGAGTTATATGCATGGAGGGAACAAAAGTTACACACATATTTAAATCATGAACTTAAATTCCCTTTCTGTGAGCAGTAGTTTAGAAATTAAATTGTTACTAAAAAAAAAAAATTCTTTTTCATGTGCAAGACGGAAAATCTTCAGAAAATTCCACCTATGCTTCAGTGGGACTGAATACCATGCCCTATATTCCACACACAAACCATCACACATTCATTGATGAGGATAAATGATGAAGGAAAATAGCACACTACAATTTTTAAGAGTGAATTAACACTGGAGAAGTGGTATTGTAGGAATCTGATGAGCAACATCTGGGAGAAATACTTTATTTCTGATTTTCATCACTTTGAAGTAAAAGAGCAGTTTATTTAATTCATGAATCATTACCATATAGGACTGATGGAGTTCCTAAGTTTCACTAAGAGTCTAGTCCTCTAAGGTTGGGCTTGGTAGATGAGATACCAAGCACCCTCTTTCCCTACAGGCACTAGGAACTGCTTACAGGTTTTAACTCACTCTTCATAGTCTTTACTCACACTGTGACTCATTTGCACAATATGTTGTTCTGATCTTGTAGGTGAATATATGGAACCAGTGAAATTGTGCATCTGGTGTTACCACAGAATGTGGCTACAGGTGAAGGGAATAAAATGGTACTAACTGGGTTTTTTTGCTTGCATCAGGGTACGCTCTTGGCATTGAGTCATAGCCAGAAAGTTAATTTCATTGCAACTTCACATAGCTCTTATGTTGTTCCAACATCTGGGACTGATGTGACCTCAAACACATTCCCTTCAAGTAAAATAATTTTTTTCTGTAAACCGCTCTCTATAATACTCTAGGAAAATGATATTAAACTAATTTTAAGAGTTCGCTGTTCCACCAAGAAACATAAGAATGTATAATATCTGCATGAATTAGACACAAATGGCATTCAGAAACCAGCTATATTATAGACTGATCTGAGTAGACACAGCTCTGCAGAAGCTAAACAAAGTTTTTGTTCAAATACTTCATCAAATTATTTGAGCTCAAATATTTTATAACAGAGCAATCATTGTAGGGACAACAAAGAAAAAGAAAGATGTATTTCCTCACCAGGGAAATAATTTCTTGCAAGCAGAAGTGCATTTACTCTATCATCAAAAAATATACATTTATCTCATTTCTAGTTTTCTGAAAGAGTAATTTAAAAAATACACAATTAATGGGGATTACCTACATCACTTTCCAAATTATGTATAGCGTACAAGCACTCTGAATAATAAAATAGATTCATCCTTATAAAAATATTCTTTGTGTCTAAAAACTAGTTAGTATTCCTTAGGGAATATTCAGCACAGAGAAGGTATCGTTGAATAAATACTTCAATACAGTTCAAGAAAGTGAAGTTACAGTATAAAAATTTTTATCAAGTAGTGGAAGATTTATATTTAAGTGTCAGTAGTTTTAATGCTTAAGAACAGTGCTTCCAGATCTTTTCTTTAAAGATCATTCTATAGTTAACATATATTCTTACAAAATCCAAACAAATAGTAGTCTCTTTCCTTAAAACTTAGTTTTATCACATTTTTAAGGAGCTTGCAAAATAACAGTGGAGAAAAATTTCATACCTCATTTCCCCAAATAAGCTATTGATGAATCCAACTAAAAAACTGATGAATGTATGAATTCAGTTTAAAAAAGTTTCTTTTCATACTGTGAACTCTGTCTTTTAAACAGGAATTATTGAAATGTAGATCTCTCCATATTCTGTTACTGTAAAAGTAATCTATGCCATTACATTTTTTTTAAATTTCATGGGCAAACAGAAGGACAAAGGCAGAACTCTTCTAAACACTCAGAAATAATCCATCTAAGAATGTGATCATACACTTTGATAAAGTTTGTAGAATTTTTCAGATTCAATAGCCAAATTTCCTCTTTCCTTAACCCGATAAAATCTTTATAATAACTTTTGCTTTTATAAAGTCAAAAGAGAACACACAGATTTGATTCTGAGGTGAAAAATCAAGTTTTTCTGTCAGCATTGTCAAAGTAAGTTATTCATAAATCACAATACTGGATGTATTGTTCCATGTTTTTCCTAGGGTTCTTTAGTTAAAAGCTGTCTGCTTTGAATATTTACCACATTTGAAATTCTGGTTTTACTTATTAATTTTTCCTTCTGAAAAATAAGAGGTGAGAACTTTTTTCCTTAAAAGTAGCAGTAACAACTAAGAAACAAACCGCAACAACAAAACAAACAAACAAACGAAAAGAAAAAAAGCAAGATGGGCTTTTAAGACGTGGCTTAACTTTTAGTTGAACTAGTAACCTGTCATTTCAGGCAGTATCTCTACCTATTGCTTAAAGATTCCTGCAACATTAGTAAAAGGATTATCTAAGAATAGCAAAACCATCTTCATTTTTTAGTTATCTTCTTTACTTTTGTAGTAAATACTATCATTTAAATATGGTAAACAGAATAGGAACTGCTGAATGAATACTTGAGGAAGAGAAGTCATTCAGCAGATAATCATTAATACTATTCCCATAGAGACACACACTCATCAGAAGAACCAGGAAAAGCAAGGAAATTGAGATAACTGCAGGCTAAGTGCAGTAGGACTTGGATTACAAGACAGAAAAGGGGCTGAGAAGTGTTGCTGATGATTAAAATAGTTTTTGTTTCATTTTGTTTTCCTCTTCCTTTAGTGCTTGATGGAGCATTTTGTGTCATAATAGGTAACATCAATAATGTACACTGGTCCTTAAACTCTCATATTTGTTTTAAAAACAACAAAAAGCATATATTTTTCTACAGACAATAATAAGAATAAGCTTAACAACTTTTTGGGTACTCACTGGAAGAGGCCTTCTTTTTCATTCAGATGATTTGTAATCAGGGTCTACCAGTATTACAAAAACTCTATTGTTATAGACATTATCCTTTTTACAGGTGCCATTCATAGGACAATTTGGCCTGCTATAATATGCACACTCTTAGGGTGTTTAGTTTTTGCATTTATCTATGAACTTTATACACTGCTTTAATTTTTGTATTGATATATACCTGATACACACTTTAGTTCTGAGCCATTCTTTACTATAATTCTAGTTTTCTCCTTAGCCCTAAATTTTATTTTTCTGTTCAAGGCTAAAAAAACCAACTAAACAAAGAAAAGGAACAGGATATATATGAACAAAAAAGACACAGAATGACAGGCAAATATTCCTTTCACATTCACTTTTTCACTGTCCACAGTGAAAAATCCTTTCATGATTAATTATCTAGGGAACTATCTCTGAACGGTACAAGAAGCATAGTTCTGTGCAGTTTTGTATGTCTACTATGTCTAGTCATCACCGAGAATTTGCATGTTGATCTTCTGCTGCATTGGCAAGCTAAAAACCAACATTTTACAAAACATTAAGTGTCCAGGCAAGGCCTCAGGTAACCGATTCGGTCACAGTAAATTTTTCAAGATAGACGAAGGGAATTAGGAACTTGTTTTCAAAGTGCTCACAGGAGTGTTATTTCCCCCTGATACTTTAAAAACATTAGTCTAAGAACTTTCTTAATTTCTTTGTGGTGTCTGGGGCTCAGTTGTTAAATTTGGGGCATCAGTCTTTTTCTATTCTGCTGATACAGATAGCAAAGTCTCACATTACAACTGGTTTGCTACTTCAGCAGCTGTGAGGGACCTTTGGTCAGCTGCAGGGCATTCTCATACCACAGCAGCACTGATTAGATTTTAAGAAAAAAGGAAAAAGCTTTCTTGTCTTAAGGCAGGACAATATGACTACATCTCAGTTACAATGAGTGAGTTTTAGTGTGCATTCTGAGAAAAGTGAATATTTCCCACAAATAAGCTTTAAGAAGTTTCATAAATTATTTATAAAATAGTCAAATACACTGCTCCATTAGCCAGGACTATCACCTAATAGGGAAGCAAGTGCTTTCTTCATACCCTTTCCTTGCAGCAGGAAAAGATTAACATTTAGCATACATCAGTAAAATGAGGACAGAATTGTAGCCCAACTGTAAACATTTCCAGGACTGACACAATGCTTCATCCTGCTCTTAGATGCAGGAAGATTTCCATCAGATATTGAGACTCAAACATGCACAAAGCAGCAGTTGATGGAACTGAAGGATGGATGCTGAAGTACAGCTGTAATAAAGCGGTTCTGCAGGGGCTTTCAGTGCCAATCCTGGCACTATTCATTTCCAGTCTAGTGCACTGTGGAAGGCTATTCTTTCTCTAAAATCTGTGCTAACTTCAAGTATACCTTGTAAGACCCTATGCAGTTTGAATCTGTATAAGAAAATCTGTATTGCTTAGACTATTACTTGATGTATTAACAGAGCAAAATGAAATAAGACAGAAGATTTTATAAAAAAAACACATGAAAGGATAAGATGGTAAAAGAGATACTTTCTGCCTATAAGAAACTCTAAGTTGTACTTCTTCCCTTTATATGAGAATGGCTTTATGTTATGTAAGTGACAATAGCTGATACTTATTTTTCAATCATTTTTCAGCTGCATTCTCCCACTTGACCCCCAGAAATGTAAGAAAAACCTTGATCCAGCAGAGATAGGTGGATAACATCTAATCCATTACTGTAGGATTTCTGGGTACTATGGGGGATATTTTATTGTATTGCATACAAAACTCTTACTTGACTAACATACCATTCATGATGCAAATAAAATTCAATATCTAGTGTGTTCTTGGGATTTAATTTAGCCAGTTATTTACTTTAACCAAGCAGGGACTGATGGGTCAGAAAGCACTCCTACTAAAGTGCAAATGACACAAGTGAAAGGTTCATGATGTATTCAAGTATGATGATTTTCCTTATTTTGAAAGTCATTTGATGTAAAAAAAAAAAGTCCACTGTGTAATAGTCTAAAATCCTCTACCTCTCTATGTCCTATTGCAAACTATCATTATTTGAGTTAAATAAAAAAAAAAAATAATCGGAGAATGTTTTTTAAATGCAGCAATTATCTTGAAAAACAAGACCTGGCTGTTATCAGAATTGATTTAAACAGTTTGGTTTGCTCAGTTGTGGTCTGTTTTCTTTAGAGACGCTAATGCTGTGAGCTCTCAGAATAATGAATATCTTAGTGGTCCGACAGGTCCTACAGCCAAGATATTCAATGTTCCACCTCTAGATTTGACTTCAACTCACCCTCTGAATTTCTGGATATGACTTATAGAAAGAATTTTTCTGGTACCAAAGGGAATAATTGCTGCTTAAAGTCAAAGCGATCTGCATTGGCTATTGTTTTAGACTTTATATTGAGTTTGGCTTTTTTTTTTAATCCAGTTCTCTTACACATGTGACAAATTAATTAAATTTCTAAGAAAACACTGAATATGAACATTAATATTTCAATATGTGTAATATCATTTTCTGTTGTTGTTCCCTCAAACTATATGCATTTCCTGCTCTCCAAAGCTATTTTGATTATTACAGAATTATGATCTAAGTACTGACAAATAGTTTTCCTCATTTGTGGTGTGTTCTTAAAGCTTCCTGCTATTGGCCTGCTGATGTTCCTTCTCCATTTTATCTGTCTTAGATAAGATGCCCCCGGCTTTAAGATTTATTGAGTTTGTAACAAACTTGGCTGTAAATTACTCCAGATCATTAATCACTAACTTCCTGCTGTGATCCTATCTGGGACTGCGGACCTCCTGGTGTGTGGTCAGAGTTTATCTGTTGCATGTACCAATTCTAGGTATCTAGCTTAAATACAAACCTTTTCCGTGTGATGATACAAAGTTCTTTGTTGTTTCCTTTTGAAAATCTGTTAAAGGTTTAATACTGAGCATGACTATCCCAGAAATTTAGATTAGGAAGTCAGGAATTATCCAAAATGTTGATTATAAATCTCAGTTGTATAGGTTTTAAACTGTGGAGTTCACATACTTTATTGACAGTGTTAAATAAAAATTTAAGAAGTTACTCTTTGGAATTCACTTGAAATTCAAGTCTTAACAAATAGTCTGATGCACAAATTTCAGTCTTTACCTTAACTTCATGATTGTACTTTCCTAATTTTGTCTCTGCTCCCATGCAATGACATCTGAATAAAATTGCTCAGCAGGATGGTCCCAACTTTAGCACTTTGCCAGAGAATACACTTTCACATTATTATACATCTTACAATTTACTATTCTGGTTTGCTGAGGTAAAATGCCTCTTGTGAAAATGTTATCAGATGTCTGACTGTTAATTAGCAATGTTGTTACCACGTGAATTTTAACTAGAAAAAAAAAAAAATTTCTGTAAAAAATGTCTGTTGTTGAAAAAGAATGTGTCAAGTTTCCAAGCTTGACTATGAAACATTAACATAACAGAAACAAGGTTTTGTTTGGGGTTTTAACAGTTTGTTTCCAATTGTTTTCCCTGCTTCTTTTTTTCACATATGGATTCTAAAAACACCAACATATGTTCTTTGGCAAATGTCTATGTCCACTGAATTTGTTAAAACCTTGCAAATCATCTTGCTTTTTTTTGCATCTCCTTGCAGTGTCTCCAAATCTGTATGTAGGCTAAGAATTCTGAAGCCATTTAGAAAAACAGACAAGATATATTTAATGTTTAATTATTATTATTTTAAAAAATAAATCATGAAGAAAAACAGATTCTCCTTATCCTGACATTTGAAATAAAAGATTATGATCACTTTGTTTAGCACAAGAATTTATTTCTCTGTCTTTTGGAAATACTGTAATCTATGATGGCATTATTTTCTGAATTTTAAAAATTGCATACTATATAAAATGTTTACTATATGTATTTCAGAACTTAGTTTCTATAACTTTAAACAGAATAACTTATTATGTAACAGTTTCAAAATAGTAGTATAGATGGAGTTAAAATAATTTCCTGTCATGGTAGTTAAAAATAAAAAAGTGAAGATATGAAATCCCATCAAAATCCCACTTCAGGAGCTCAAATAATGCTTAGGACTTTCTGGGCATTGCCCGATTTTGGAAAATAAAATAAGATAAAATATCAGATGAGATAGAAGGTTGTTGCCTGGAAAGTGCAGATTCTGTGAGCATGGACTTATAATCTTATTTATAATCAGACTGAAAGAAGACTAGACTTGGCATTCTGGTCAAAACTAAACTAATTTGTCAGAGCATGCCATTCTCTTGCAGGGTTCCCTTTTGTAGCCTGATGTGTATTTTTTTCTTTTGCTGTCGTTCATAAATGCTAATGACATATACATACAATTACACATTGTAATTACAGATTTATCAAATTTCTAAAATTATGGGTCTGCATATTTCTCAAATAAATAGTTAAATACTGGCTTTACTGAGAGAATATTCATTCACTACCTTGGTGTAGAAAACCAGCAGTTAGGTTTGATTACACAGAATAATTATATGGCATGGGCTTTGAAATTAGAAATACATAATATAAAATGTGATGAATATTTCTAACATGGGACTAAATTGAATATAAAAGGCTTTACTGATCTGGAACAGATCTTAGTGTTGTATGACCCGGGTTGGCCTGATCTTTTTTCCATCTAGTAAAGCTTGAAAAAATAAGTCTGCTCACTTCTTTGCTAAAAATCAGGCAGTAAGCTATTTTTTACATACCAGACATTATTTTTTTATGTCAATACATAGCTATACAAAGCAGAAGCAGATGCCAGCACAGCAGAGAGCTGAATTATCTAACAACTATTTTAGCACTACAAAATAGTAATATTGGTACTTGCTGAAAATATACATCCAATACAAAACTTGATAAAGTTATTCCTGTACCTTTTTGCATTAGATTAGAAGTACTTTAGATGAAAAACCAAACCTAAACACACAATAGGATTAAGATTCTGAAACAAACTGAGAGGAGCTAAGTACACCCATTTTAACTTTGTATTTTTGTCACCTTTTGTCACTTTTTCATTCTGTCTGGAACTATTACATATAAAAAGGAAAAAAACCCACTTGAATATAAGACCACTAATTATGAACATTTTTAGGTTTATTTCTGTCTGAAATAGATTATTTAAACTGAGATGGAAAGATCAAAGATTTTTAGTAAAAAAATGTATGAAGAGTTAATCTAATTCTGATCAGCTGCTGCATTCTAACTCATTTTATATAGATATAAATCCACATTATTTTGTATACCTTTTATTTCCTCAGTAATCAACAAGGTAATTCAGTTCCTTTTGTAAGTATGGGATATATAATTAAAGCACACACTTAAAAAAAAAAATGTAGCTGTATATCCTCACTCTTGAGAATGCTCTACAGAATTTGAACTGTATATGCAAGGTTTATAGGATGAGGCCATTTGGAAGCTTTCCCACACCTTTTTTTTTTTTTTAGACACAGACAGTAGTGCCACCTACAGTTAAGGCTGTTTGAGGCTCTCTATTACAAGACCACTTTTGGTTAATTATAATTTTATAAAGCTGATGGTTTTGGTAGAAGCTGTCTCTTAGAATACTTGTCAGTATTTTTTGTTTCACCACAAACAGGTTTAACAGTTCTGATGGTATGACAGGTGATGTATTTACTTTCTTGCCACTGAGAAGACGAAAGAAATGAAAGCACCATAAACCACATGCAACAACCTTGTTGAAAACCTCCAGCCCTCCCCTGTTTCGTGTCAAATATGAAGAGTCTGGCTACAGTGAAGCACCTTAAGTGGGACAGAAGTCAATGGTAATGTGAGAATTACGAAGCGGGAAGGGGAGGAAATTGAGTGAAAAATCAGAAGGCAACTCTGGATGGAGAAGAGATTAGGCAGAGGACTGAAAGAGTGAGGGACTAGTAGAGGACTAGAGGCAAAAGGGTCAGTCACAGAGCAATTTTTTGGTAGATACTCATTTCTCTGAAACTTGAAATGGCGTATTAACTTTCCACATTTTTTATGAAGATTTTCATCATTTTCTTTCAGCAAATGTACATGAAACCAAAAGCTAACAAGTATGCCTGATCCATCCATTTCCAGTTTTGGCCCACAGAAATAAGAACTTAGACCTGTCTAAAATAAAGTAGCTGTATAAGGTGGTAGGAATATCTGCACGGGTGCAGGTATTTCATTCCCACTGATAGAGTATCTTAAATTTAGGAAATTACAATTGGAAACCTATGTCAGAAGACCATAAAATGTCCAAAATAAATACTCAATATGTGATGTCTGGTGGCCCTTCCTTCCTCCAAATTCTCTTCACCTGCATTTTCATCTGTATTTCTCTAGGCTTACGTTCCAAATATCCAAATAGAAATAGACAGTATACTGTTTCTTCATATTGTGAAAACATTATTGCTGTTCCTCAAGACTTTATGTACTGTGGTGACTTGTGATAGAAAGCAAACACTTTTGCTTTGAAGATTAAAATTTTCAGCAAAAATTTTTAATTCACTTGAGAAGAGCCCTGCAACCATATTCCCCTTTATTTTGAAAGTGAAAAATTTTTCTATTAAAGATTTATCATCATTAGTGCATCAAAATATTATTGTTTATCATTCTTTATTATTTTCCATGCCTTTCCTTATAAACATAACTTTTAAGTCTTATAAAAATGATTTAGAGAACTTCATATAAACTTAATTCCTCTGGAGCAATTTCAGAGTTTCAGAACCACATATTGAGGTAAATTACAGGGAATAATTTTTGATCCAAGCTAACATAATGAATGCTTAACAGATGCCAAATAGAAAACGTCCTACACTGAAACAAATGGTGACTTTGATGACACAACACAAATTTAGCAACGTACTTCATATAGACTTTATGGAGCCAACCTGCTACGTTCTTACAGACAAGATCAACCTGTGCATGCTTCATCAGATGTGGGGTTTTTAGGTGATCTAAAGGACCTAACACAAAGGTTAGGTTGTGAATACTGAGAAACAGTGATGTTTTCAGTCACCTCAAGTGGTGCTATTCTGTACTTGAAACAGTGACTTGAACAGTGACTGGAGTAGACACTGTTCCTCACTTGGCTGAACACCTTTTACCCTCCTTGAATCACTTGTGAATAGCCTGTCTGAGAGTGTTTGCAAACAATAATGGGATACATTTTACATTTTTTTCTGTTTCTTAATACTTCGAGAGTGTTTGTAGACTTATCCCAATCTTCCTCAAGGAAGGAAGATGTTTTCTTTTCTCGAATTTCGGTATCAAATTTTTTAACTATGATTAATGCACTGTTTTAATAAAAGAGCATGTAAACAATGAAGAGTGAAAAGTTCCATTTCGATCTCTACAAGCTTTTTCTTTATAAAGATCTATTCAAAGAAGTTGTATTTTTGAGACTAAGCCTACCCCAGAAGAAGCCCTAGGAAGTTTATTACTAAAAAATGTGAAATGTGAAAATCAGGAAGAGATAAACTGTGCATTTTTTTTTTTTGTATAAAAGCTTAGGAATGGAGAAAAAAAAAACATGCATGCATTAATTATTTCTGTTCTGTTTATCATGGATAGGTTTAATGATTTATAAATAGTCAATAACAGAAGTCATAACTAAACCCAATGACAATGGTGTTCAGTATTTGGGAGAATATAAAAAAGGAATATTTTTGTGATGTGTAGATCAACTGCTATAAATTATCTGAAACAACTCTTAAGTCTAATTTTCCCCTGGGGATGATAAATAGATGATATTTTGTCTTCAGGAGTATTGAAACTAAAAAATGCACAGGAGAGGCTGGAAGTATCTAAAAGATCAAGTTGTTTAAATCATAGTGCAAGGCTCCCAGACATTCAAGTAATCACTGAGAAGGGTTATGTTTAATTCTTTAATAATGATTTAGAATTTACTTCACCTGAGTTTATATATTTACAGTTATTTACTGTAAGATTCAAGTGTTGAATTGAAAAATTTCTTAATCTTTTGTGCTGTAATGACGCTGTGTTTTTTAGCTACTTTTGATGCAGAGGTGAATATGAGTAACCCTGATATTTGGTATATGAAGGAAGAACTAAAAGAAAATATTGTTTATATAGTTTTTATAGCTCATTTCCATAAACAGGAAAAAAAAGGTTTATTTTCCTTTATTGTTCTAGTAACCTTTTATAAATTGGTCTTAATAAAATCTTCAGCTCATATCACCTTACTTAATGCCTTGCATCATACCTCTAATTGTTTTAATTCTTTTAACTGGAATTTCTCAGAGCATCCTTAAATATACTGCTTCCTAATTTTTTTTTGTCTTTTTTTTTTTTGGTCTTTTTGTCTTTTTAACTCGCTCTGTTTCCTAAAGCAACAGTTCTGGCTTATTGGTTTTTAATAGGTGTAACTTTAAGCCACCCCAGAATACTTTAAAAAGATGAACAATTCCTTAAAAATATTATTCAAACCTCAGAATTTATTATAAATATCATTTACCTTTTGTCCTCTCACTGTCTCTTTCAATTTTCTTGCTGAAATTACCAGGTTATGTTATTAATATAAAATATGCAATTAATATAAATCCTATGCTCACAAATTTTTCTCAATACTATTTTAACCACCTGTAGCATCAGATGACTTCACTATATTGAACAAAAACAATTTAAGGGTTTTTTACGTTTCATCACAGGTATTTCAAGGGGGAAGATAACACCAACAAAAGGAAATATGAAGTAGATATAATTTAAAGTATTCTGAAGTGTATTTAAACCAGTGTTTGCTAAAGGTATAAGACTTTTGGGGCCTTACAAAATACAGTACTTTGAATTGAAAAGTACCTTGTGAGTAGACTTACCATATGCTATGAAAACATGTATTTCTTTTTGCAACTAAAAATATGTCCCTTTTATTAGATTTTTTTCCTTAATAGAAGTCTTCTGATTAGTTTCTATTACTGATTGTTCTATTACTATATATTCATTTGTGAGGGAATTGATGATCATCTTTTTTCTGAACAGCGGTCTTGGACAAAGGATGTTTACACTTTTTTTTTTTTTAAATATTATTCTAAAGGGACTGTAGCCATCTTTCACAATATATTTCTGCCTTGCAGTTATGGACCTCTCACTTATTTTACACAGAGAGATATCATCTCAGATCACAGCAATTTATTATTGTATAACTTGTTCAGGGAATAACATAGCGGAAAACAGTAGAGGAAGACCAAAACGCTGTCTTCCAGAGCTTCTACTTTACAGAAGAGTGGATCCTAGACTTTGCCTTTCAGAGTTTAACTCTTACTCCCCAAATTCCATCAAACTGTCTGAACATGTCTATTATTAAGTACTAAATATACTTTATGATAAATTAATAAATGTAGAAAGCTACATTCTTCACAACTATACTATAGCTTTCATAATACTTGCATAAAATCTTGAATTTTTATCTTTATTGGTACTTTCAACATCTATTATTATTGGATCTGTTAAGAGGTATTAAGAACCATGACTGTGATCTTACTGTTTTCTTTACGCCTAAGGTTGTCCTGATAACTGAAGGATTATGAGTTTTTTCCCCCTTAGGGTGACTTTATTCTCATCGTTCCTTTCAACTACTTTACAACAGCTAGGCAATCAATGACAGACAGTCAGAAACGTGACTTCAAGGAAACAAAGCATTCATTCTTTGCATGTGTCTTCCAATAACATCTTGAGGAGATCTTCCAGTATATCCATCTCCTTTTTTCATTCATCTATGCAGGAAATAGTCCCTTGGCTGATTTGTACAGAATTTCAGGGGATCCCAAACAACCACTTCACTTGTTCGTTCATGATTCGTCGTGTCTAAGAGAGCTCGTGTTGCACACAGACACTTCATGCATGCATGGTAAATCTAATGTGTCTAAAATATGTCTGAACCTCAGCACTTTTGGACCCATGTTGTTTGCTGAACTCAAAGCCAAAGCAAATTTTTGGATAAGTATTTTAACATGTATTGTTAAAGCAAAGATATTTAAGAAAAAATAGCCACTGTTCTGTATAGACATAAGAACAGATACCATGTATATCTCAAATTACTGAAAATAAAGTAAAAAAAAAAGAATGTATCCTAAGTTATTATGGTATTATCGTGATACAATGTCTGATTAATGCCTAAGTGTTCAGAACATACACATACTTATAGGAAACCAAACAAATTATGAAAGGGGAAGACGGATGGTCTGTAAACAGTGTTGGTTTTCAGGCAACCTTTTCTCAGTCATTTTATGAAAGACTGATGAACGTCTGAGGTGCTTCCACAAAAAAAAACAAACAACAACCTAACTTAAAAATATTGAAAGACACTGAAATAGACAAATAAGTAAATAAAAGGCTCTTTTTCTGAGATTAGTCAAAAGGCCAAATTTGGATCAGAGAACACATTCTTGCCTTAACAAAAGGGAATGTTTTCTGAGTCCTCTAGCAGGAACACTCTGGAAACTCAATTATTAAGGAGAAGTGGTAAATCTTATGTGCCTGAACACTGTCCATACTTAATTTACTGGTGCGTTCCTAATCCAGCTTGCTGCACTAGCAAGGGAATAAATGCAATGACCTCAATGGTCGTTCTTTTCTCTGATTTCTGTGAATCCATGTTCTTCATGTGATGATCATTAAAGAGATTATCCCTGAATCAGGACCATATAAATATGTACAGATATAAAGATCCATAAATGATAGACTTAATTTTTTCAGAATGTAGAATATTTAATTCCTAATCATTCAGTAGATAAGAAAGTTCAATAGTTCAATAGAAGTAAAATCATCACGGGTTCTTTTCTGCTTATTTGTTGGTTTGTTGTTGCTAGTCACTCTAAAATAAATTCATAACTTGACCACGTTTCTTTCCTGAAGAAAAGCAAAAGTTACAGAAAGTTTGCAGTGCTATGAGTTGGCATATAGTTTCTGGATATTTCAACATGTATTGAATAAAACTATGAAAATGGTAATAATATATCACACGTGAATCATATTTTTCTTGGATGTATCTCATTAAATTTAAGGCTGATCAATGTAATATTATTCTACATCACCATTAATTGATTGAAATCACTCACTTATAAATAAGATTTGGTTTTCAAAGGACTTATTTTGTTCCTAGATAAACCACATTGTGTTCCCTATCACCCCATCCTTCCCTTTGAAACTCTTTCCAAGTTTCTACCTTCCGCTGAAGTCATTCTTTTGTTATACCTATATCATGATCACCTTGGGAAAGACAAAAGTGCAATAATTCACATTGAGAGGCACTGTTTGTGACACACTTATAAACACAGGGTTTTCCAAAAGTGTTCTGGATAATTACTCTATCCTTGGTAGAGCTGTTTTCTGATGTATGCACTGGAACCCAAATGGTGTGAGCTCAGAGAGTACACATAATTTTTCCAGCATCTATTACCAGACTTGGGACACTTATGTCTCAGTGATTAAGAGTGGTGAAAATGAACAGAGCTGCAGGTTGAGTATTTTCAGACACGGTTCATATCTTTATATAGATTCTTTTATCTACTTTTCATCATTAGAAGCTTGTTCATCACGACTTTCTCTTTTGTAAAGGCATTTGAAAAAAAGATGCATAAAGATTGTGGTATAAATAAAATAACTATGGATATTAGTTTTAGTCTCCTTTTTTTTTGGTGCCAAAAGAATTCATTCATTCTGAGGAAAAAAATTAAATGCTTGAATTTTTTATATATTTCAAATATGACACAAAATATCATTCCCAGTAAAGTGGACCTTCAAAAACTGGGAAATGTTTTAAAAGTATTGACTTTTTTTTTCTAAGTCTTCCATGCAAGATAAAGTGGATGGTTCTCTTTGAATTTACTGTAAGAAAAGATTTTTCATACTCATTTATCTGTGGCCATTTTATGCCAACGATGCTGGTTAAAAAAGGAGTCACTTAAAGGAAAGAAATGAGACATGGGAACTTGCTTGTAAGAACACAACACTTTTCATGAGAAAGTAAAACAAAAGAACAAGGTGAAATATTTAATAGAAGAAGTTCCACTGCTATACACCTAAAGCCACTGCAGTAAAATTCATTTAAAATTTTATTCTGAGAGATAGCTTTCAATTCTTAAACAACAGAATCCAATTTTGAAAACTCAGAAGTGAAACAATATTATTACAATGGAGTATTTGTTTCCATAAGCTATATGAGACATAGAATCTATGACATTTTATCAAAGCTCATTTAAAGGCTCATAAGTACAAAATATCTGATACTTACTGTTTCTTATGGGTAAGCACCTAACTGAACAACTGGGAAAAAATCCAGCATTTTTTAAAACTCAAGTCTATAAGAAAAGTGTATTACATTTTATTTTTTGTAATAATTCCGGGAACCTAACTCCAGGTCCTCCAATATTATGAAGGAGAAGAAACACAAAAATGCAGACCAGAGATTCTGTATATTGCTTGGAAAAGTTTGAAAAATATTCTTAGAGAGATACTATGCTACATTTAATGTATATCTTTCCCTAAAATTCGTGTACCTGAAAAAAGGACTAAAGAATTCAATTTTGACACCTCCAGGTAATCACAGCAAAGCTTTGCAGTTGTCGACACCTTCACTTAAACTTTCAAAGCCATGTGAAAAGACAAGATCTGCAGTATCAAGCTAAAAGCTCCATAAGAAGACAAAAGAAGAAAAGTTTTAGTTCTTCCTAAGGAACAAAAAGAACACCCATTGTTTTAGGTGACTAAAGGGAGCCTAAGGGGACTTAAGCTTTTAAAGTGGATTTATACTGAACCCTAAAGAAGTTCCAGTCATTGTTCTAGAATTGTCAGGGACAGATCAGAATAAAAAGAAAATGTGGGGTTTTTTTAATGTGTGTCATCAGCTGGGGAATTAATATTTTATTATAGTACCAACTCAAATTTCAGTTCTATAAATTCTTCTCCCACAGATTGTTTTACATAAGGGAATCTTAGGAAAAGTGATCGCCCATTTGATATAATGACACCATGTACAGAGAAATAATTTACCAAACCAAGGTAGTAAAGACTACTCCTATATTGTAGTTTTAAAGGGCTTTTGGATCATTATCTGGTTTAAAACGTACATACTTTTTAGTTACTATTCGTTATCACACGAAATGCTATACTCTTGAATGAAACAATATTGCTCCTTAATGATGAGCATATATTATTTAATAGTACTTTTTTGTTTTCACATGAGGCTGTGGGTTCAACATGGCATCTTTGTTCTGGTTATGTTAGAGGTTGCCAACAGATAGGCAACACAACAGAGCTATTTTGTGGTTCTGTGTCTGAATTGTCTTAAAATTGAAGCAAAATATCATGGAACACTGTCTGCTTATGCAGACTCCAAAATCCTTACCTTGGTGGTATGCTTGAGTTAGTACATAACTTTCCTGTATCTGTTGTAGAGTTTAGAGTGTAATGCAATATTGAGCACAAGTGTGAAAGTACCTGATCGAGCATTATACAAGTAGAACCACTGAAACATTTATATAAATTGAAGTTCTGTTTCTAATGCATAATGAGCTGCCCCTCACACAAATGGCAATTGAAAAGTCATTGTTCTTTTCAAGTGCTCTGCAGATTTTTTAAGTGCATTTTAAATTAATCACCATATTTTTCACACGAACTGGACTAAACCCTTTCCTCCTAGTCAGTCTGTCTCATTCCTCACAAATAGCTTAAACTGTAGAAAGTACTTTGCACCTGCTGTTAAGCAGAGTATGTCTTGCAAATAAAACCTTCTAAAATTATATTGCTGTAGTCAGCCTCTGTAAATTAAGGTAGTTCTGTTGGGCTTAGTGAAGTTTTACTGATTTACAGCTGCTAAGGTTCTGGCCCTATGGTTTCTCCAATAATTACTGATGTTCAGCCTGCAGAGGCAAAGACCTCATTCTGCTTTTCAAGAGTTTATTTGAATCTCTTATCTTATTGTCAGTTCAGGATGTTCTTGATATATGATCCACAGACAAATACTTTAATTCAAAATTCATAAAAATTGGTGACTGTCTCCTATTTCACAACAATAATATCAAAAAATGAACCAGTACAAATTCACTAACAAATGTCTCTGCTCTTTATAAGCAGAAATAGCCAGCAGCAAAGGCCTTAATAGAATAAGACTTCCAAAGAAATGTTGCTAGAAAACAGGTACCATTGGTAAAACAGACATAGAAGATTTTCTGGAGTAAAAGGTATGTTTAGAAAATTAAACATAGCATATTTAATTGACTGTAATGTTCTGGGGTTTTCCTGCCCACATTCTCATTCATCATTTTTCTTCTATTTCTTCTTTGATGATAAATACAAACAGAAAGAAGCCTTTTGGTTCTACCAGTCTTCAGTCTTCAATGACCTGTAATGCTCATTGTCTAGTTAGTCTTTCAGCTGAATACTAATGAGCATTTTCTGCCTTTTAAAAAGTTTCAAGCATTGTCTCACTCTTTAGCTCTCTGAAAAAGAGATAACCAAGAAAATATAGGGGGAAAAAAATCCACAAAAACCCCCTCCAACTAAAAAACCAACCCAAAACCATGGAAGAACCAGTCCAGCATTAATTATATAACTGAACTGGGGTGGCTGAGCTCTTCGAAGCCTGTATATAAAAAGACCAATGAATTTTTTCAGTTTTTGTTGTGTTGTGGAAGCTGTCTAGCATGAGATTTTCCCAAGAACTAAGCCTAATCTGATGGTTACAGATAAAAATGAAATCATGAATGAAACGGAAAATTATATGATAAAACTTTTTTTCATTGCTATGATAAAAAGACATTTCTTCTCATTAAAAAATGAGATTTTTTACTATGTTTATAATTGAATTTACTCTCCTGTTTAGAATACAGCTATTTCATTATTATACATGGAATTAGCAACAGCTACGAAAAGAAATTCTATATAGAAACATATTACCATATAAGTGCCATAAATAATTAGTACATTATGCTACCGCCCTTTTATTTTCAGGATAAGAAAACTTTATGCTTAAGAAGACACAAACTTCTCTAATCTCAAAAGACTAATAAATCATTGTTTAAAGTACGCTGAGAACTCTCGATCTGGCATCTGAAAAGAAAAATTGCTTTGATTTTTTATCCCTTTTGATCTTTTATTTCTGCTAGTATTTTTCATATGCATTAAACAAACTCCTATTTCTCAGTGAAATGACAGTAATGAAATGTCCAGCCATTTTTCAAAAGTAACACTGTTTCTAGTACACCTATCATCGATAATAAGTGTATTGAGAATAGCAGTCAGGCAAAGCATTAAACTAGCTTAAAGATATATTAAGGAGATGTCAGAATACAGGGCAGATAAGCCTTCTGAAGCTATACACTAATAAACCCATGAAAAGAAATGAAAGTAGGGAAGAAAAATATCATTATTACAAAACTAATTTTAACAGAGGAGGAAATAAAGAGATTGAAACTTAGTAAGTACTAATAAATTGCTATGGGTGTAATTCGCCCATCAGAATAAGTACTGTGAAAGCCTTGCCAGTCCCCTGACACAGAGATCTGGGTAAGAAAGAAGGAATGCAGTTCTTTAAATGTGAAATGCTTTTGAACTGAGTTCTTCACAGAACACTTTTGGAAAGGGCCAGTTCAAAGATGGTATTAATGTTGGCATACAAAAAATTTGTAACATATCTCATGTTTCCTTTTACCTAAGAGGAATTGAAGAGCTGCAGCAAGATGCCTAAAATCTGGTTCCTTTTGGTATTTATCTGCATGGAAGTGTTTTTATTCAGGCTTTGCATGTGTTTGAGAGAATGTTTCTGAGATCTGGTTAGAAATGCAAGTCTGAGAAATCAAGATTTAGAGCACTCAAGAGTAGAATATAGGGTTTATGATGAATCTGAGAGATGCCAGGATTCTGATGCAAAAAGCATAAAGGCAGCCAACAGTGTGTGGCTCCAGGGGTCCAAAACCAGTGACAGGTTGTGCTTCTGCTACTCTGAAGCTCTAGTAGGCCATTTTTCCTGAAGACTTCCCCTACACTCATAGCCTCCAATGCCTAAAGCATTTTATGTTGCTGCACATCACTGTAAAATGTGAATTTTTGTTATTAGTCCTTTGCTACAAATAATTTCCTAGCTGATCACTAGAAGGTAGTTATGCAAAAAAAAAAAAAAAAAAAAAAAAAAAAAAAAAAAAAAAAAAAACCAAAAAAAAAAAAAAAAAAAAAAAAAAAAAAAAAAAAAAAAATAAAAACAAAAAAAAAAAAAAAAAAAAAAAAAAAAAAAAAAAAAAAAAAAAACCAAACCAACCAAAAAAACAAAAACAAAAACAAAAACAAAAACAAAGATTATAACCAGAAAATCAAAACAGAACAGACCTTTTTGAAGACTTCTTAAGAAAATTAAATTGGAAAGGAATATAAATGTACAGGAAGTTTCTCTGTCACTTTCATTAATGTTTGTGCTTGTATGTACTGCCAATTCATTTTTTGAGGTCAGAATGTCTATGAGGATAGTATTCTGCATAGACAAAACGTCTGATCTAAAGTATGCTGATGTTTAGAAAACATTTGTAAAGGTTTGCTCCTCACAGACCTCTGTTAACTCCTGCAAAATAGTCAAGTCTGACACAATCAAAAGAAGTGTGGGAATTAAATTATCTATGGAATTATAAAATTTCAGAGTAATTATTACTGTATTTCTAGTTTAGATAATTCAGAATTTCTTTCAGGGCATCCTGCATATTGTGTGGGTCTCAAAATTCTGCAGTCCCAGTGCTTTCAACACGTCAAGTGTAAATAATCTTCCTTGCAATAAGGGTTTCAATATTATGGCTGATTTTTATAGGAAACGGCTTTTGAAGAACCTTCAAGCATGAATCAATAGTAGTATTTTTTTTTTAATATTGAAGACTATAAAAGTGCTGAAATAAACCATCAGATCACATAGATGTAGAGTTCTTAACCTTGTCAATGAATTTATTATAAATATGCAGCACTCAAATTGGAAAGAGTGAGGTACATAATACTAGATACGAATTAAACTGTTGTATCTGGCCTTAGTCACAACAAAAATTTGGTGCCCTACTGTATGTAGATAAATTACTGAAACAGCCACGCCAAATCCAATATCCATGAGCAAAGGCAGCAACTACTGCAGGATTTCTAAAAGAGAAAATGTTCACTGAATCTGGAAGCAATGTGGCAAATATCAGACTCCTTTGACTTCCAGTTCCCTTTACAAGACTGAACTTTGAAATCACAATATACAGAACAAGAAAGCACTCTTTCAGACTAATAAAGGGTTAAAATAGAATTTACTTCCTTTTGAGTTTGAGACTCAAATGGCATGAAAATTTTTGTCTGTCCTCCATGTCCAAAATACATTTCTGTTGCTTCTTCCACAGTTTCAGAGTCATTTTTTAAAATAAGTAAAATCAAAATCTCCCATTTTTACTTTGTTCATCTTAATTGATTTACATCTTGGAAAGGCAATTGAAGTAACTATATGAAGTTCACAGGGCTTTGAGGTAGGCCTTGACAGAAGCCCATATCTGAGCAATATAGAACATTTTTCTTCCCATGGACTTAGGAGTACTTGAGCATTAACCCTTCCTGTCATATATAATCACTACCTTTCATGATCCCTAAACTCTTATGATGTAGGGAAGAAGCATTGTCTGCAAATGTCTTTTAAAAGTTCTTATTTTAAACCTTAGTTCACAGAATGTGGAAAAAAAATACTTAATTTCAACCTTTCACACGGACAATTTCATAGCTATTCTGTCACCACCTTTGTAAAAGTGCCCTGCTAAGGAGATTCCAGTACATTGGTACACTACTCATACCAATAAAATAATTAATCATGCGTATTTAAGTGTTTTCCACTCTATATTTTTTTTTTACTAGTGTAATATTAAGGTCTTGATATTAAAGTGAAAAACAGTGCTTCCTAAAAATGAACTCATTCTTTAGTGTCATCCTTACTACGTTATCTGAACTGAGACAAGGTGTGTGGGATATTACCCACAATAAAACCTCTTTTATTTTTAGTCTGGAATTACGCAGTTTGGTGGTTTCACTTGGCTCACCACCATGGACTAAGAGGGTGTAAAACTCATTATCATTTTAGTGGAACTATGGTCTCAATTTAATAATAAGTCTTACTGTTTTTACTCCAGATTGTCTTTGGCATCACAGTTGTTATGACTCTCTGAAACACTATGCAGGAAAATATTTAAAAAAAGAAAATAAAAAGGAAAAGTAATTGTAAACAGACTTTTCAAACACTGATCATTTATCCACTTTTGTAAATTTACACATCCTACTAGGTATTGAAATCATACTTATTCATACTTAGTTCAGTTTTGTGTAACTCAGGCAGATGTCTTTTTATAAAATATGTAGGTTTAGATTCTGAGGTTGGGAGTTCCCAGTCATAAATGGGTTGGGCTTATTATCAGCCATTTTCCTGTTTAAGCAAAGTCAAAATATTTTGCAGAAAAGCATATCTATAAAGTAAGACTGTAAGGAGAAGGTTTGTGAAGTCACATGCCTCCAAGTCAGAAAGAAAAAGGAATGAAGGAAGGAAAAGTAACCAACAAGCCAAACAAACTTTTAAACCTGAAAGCTATCATGAAAATTAAAAATCATTCTTAAACCCTTTCTGCCCATAAAAAAAACCCCAGTTAAGTATGGTTTTTTTACAGACTGAGATTTACAATGTAGAGAGTGACTGTATAGAACCACATCGAATACTGACATCACAAAGTAGTCAAGCACCGCTTAAATCTACATCAGAACTATTTCTGATGGTCATTTAAATGTCAGGGAGGTAAGAAAAGTTCACTCAATGAAACTTATTAATTCTGAGATATTGCCTAATAAATTGAATTACTTATAGTTCAACTTTTTTAACATTTTCTGTCAGTTTTATTGACTCTTAATTGAATCATTCAAAATACCTTGCATTCAATGAAATTTGTTTAGAATTACCCCAATTTACTTCCATGCCCTAAATTTTATTTTGGTGGAATATTGAGATCCAAAAAATTTAGAGCCAAAGTGAGCAAAAGCTAAAGCTAAGATTTTCCAGAGCTTCAAATTAGAAAGAGAAAAATGCACAGTTTGTGACCTAAGAGTGACAAGATCATGTCTTCTTATTAGTGGCAATGAATCTTTTTGCTGATAATTAATATCTGATCTACTGTTTTATTGTACTTGACACACTTAACTCATTCACTATCTACTAAATGACCTCTGCCATACTACTATGAGAGAAAAAAAAAGAAAATCCTTTTAATTTCAAATGCATCATTGGATAAAAAAAAATGTTGCTTGCAAAATCACACTGTTTTGGCAGGAATTCTGTGGGGTTATACAACAAGAAGAAAAAATTACCGAGTATTTCTTTGAAAGTATTTCATTTACTTTGTAAGAAACCCATATCAACTAGCTTATCTTTTGTACAGTAGCTGCTACTTTTCACATGACAATTGCCAGAAAAGAGAGTGCAGAATTATTAGGCTTTTGAAGAAAGATTTATTGAAAATAAGAAAAGAGGCAGACAAAAAGTTTATTCAGCACATCTGAGAGGTTTTTCACAGTCATGATATTGTAAGGTCATTCAGCCACCTAAGGTAAAGATCTTCTCCCTGTGCCTCAGTGTTAGATGTGTTTATACCTTGTGAATTAGCAGTTTATCTCCTTTCTTTGCACTTTCACTTATATGCTACTTTCTACTCATTTTTATTTAGAGACGTATTTTCATCTTTCCAGATCATAGATTGTGGATCAGAGAAAGGTCTAACCAGCTACAAAGGATATGGCTGGGTTTTTTTAGGAAACTCTTTAAGAAACTTGTGAATTCAACAGTAATTCAGATTTTTTTATCATGAACACATCATGATGATATAGGGGTTTTTCACCTAATAGTGGTTTCTACATAGAATGTAACACACATGAAATCAAAACACCCTGTCTTGGTTAATATTTTTCACTAATGTTAAATCACCCAGAAAAAAAAAAGTAGTTATAGGAAGCCTCTGAACTAGAGCGTGAACCTGGGATCCTTTTAGATTCCTGTCGTGTTAAACATCTGGAGCCTAAGATTAAGCTAAGATTAAGTTGTGGATATTCAGATATTCAGTAATTTTGTGGTATAAGTTCAATTATCCCCTTTGAGTTATACTGGATAAGTTGTTGCAGCTGACAATGTTGACCTCCTTCTTTCTCTTTCTGCATCAATAAGGTATTAGTAAAATATATGTATTGCACGAGAATGTAATAATATGTTTCTTAATATCACTGAAGTTTTTTGGTAATAAAATGTGCAATATACAAATGCTATCTAGAGAATATATTTTTATCAATAATAATGTGCAGCCATTGTATAGTGTAATCAACTTTTATTTCATTTTAAATCATTGATTTTGTTCTGCCTATTTTTAAGAAAAAAAAATCAGTAGGTTATTGTCAAAATTTTTAAAAAGCTGAACTTTTCCTTTTCTTAGCAAGATAATCTGTGTATATTGCTTATATTAGCATGAACAAAGCCATTACATTTGCTTTCTTTACAGTATATTTCATATCAGAAAGGCTGTCCACTGACCACATTCAAAACCTATGACATAGTGCAAGTGGCTGAGCATGTAAATTTTCAAGACTAGCTACCTTCACAAGTCTGTCAAATCTGTGGTATGGGCCTGGCACTCCAATAGAGGGAACAGAAATGTTAGTTGGAGGTCAGTGAAGAAAGAGGTGGCTTCACAAATCTTTTCCAAATTTAAGTTTTCATTCAGTACTGATTATTTCTCTTAATCAGTTCAGCTGTCCATAGTGGTTTCTAAGTTGTTAATCTCTAAGGCAGGTTTTTTCAAGAAAAAATTCTCCTGAAATTTAATAAAGCCATACTGTCCTATTTTCAGATTCAGACACTGCAAAATGCTTATTTCTTCCTTGTTTCTTATTCTTGTCACTGGAAAACTGATCTTGTTAGATTAATTTTTGTATCCTTGACCATGTTTTAATTGGTAGAGTAGAATATTCCTAGAGTATTCCCTTTCTTTCTGACCTACCACTATCTTTTTTTACTACTCCTCCATTTTAGCCATTCCCAATCTTACGTCATTGTTAGTATAATTTCATTTATTAAAATTTATCATATCTTTACAATATTGTCCATTGACTGGAAGTGGCATAAAAAATTAGTACATTGAAGCAGCTGAGTAAGTAACATGACTTGCTTGCATAAATCAAAAGGGAAAAATAAAGATGATTTAAAAAGTCTTTCTTATTATATTAGGTGGATGAAAATTGTTCTTGATATGCGAACACTCTCTCTTATCCCAGCATACCAACATACCTATCTTGTCAGAAGGAAATTCCTGAACATGATTGCAAAGTGCAACGGGAGCTAAATTTATTTCTGAACTGTTTACAAAACAAAATTCTGTCAGAATGAGGTATAGCTCTGGAGCTCATGTTAAAGAAAATGCCATAGCATGTGACATTGGTGAAGCAAGAACAGCCAGCAGTTTCATTTTCCGCGAGATCTTATATGATCCAATATTTGCAGCACAGTTCAGCTGCACAACTGAAGTGCATAGGTTGGCTCATTTCCCACATTCACCAAAGAGATGGTTCTCTTAGCACTGCTAAGTAATTTTTGAACTGATTTCTGAACCTGACAAGTTAATGACATTTCACATAGCTTTTTGGGTGACAAAAATATCTTTTTCTTACTCGGGAAGCATCAACTGTGCTTTGTTGTTGTTGTTGTTGGGGTTTTTCCTGTAAGCACTCTCCAAGCATCCTCCTCAATAATCCACTTCCGTGAAAGCATCTATTAAATACTGAAACAGAAGTTTCTGGCATCATCCATTTTCTCTTTTATTACCAGACCATATACTCTGGAGTAAAGTATGAGGTACAGCCTGAGAGTGAATAAAACTAAGTATCTTTCTAGCCCCCTTCGATGCTGCTGCTTTGTAAACTCGTATTACAATACACAGCCCAAAGGCAACTTTTCAAAAGAGTGCTATTTTTCCAAGACTTTCATTTTGTAGTTGGTAGATCGTCCACACGTGAGCAAGTGAAGCTGGGGGTTCTTTTTTTTGATATCAGCTAGCCATTTTGTTTTCTAGCCTACAGATTTTATTTTTTTTTTTTTAATTAAAGCATCAGTTATGGTCATCTCAAACAGTAGTTTTAATGGATGAATGCAACGCTGTGCTTTATAGTTAAAGTCACTGATAAGCTAAAAGCTCTCTTTTTAATATCAGCTTTGTATTAAAATGACCCAAAGAATTAAAAACATAATTAACGTGTTTCTTTTTAAATAGAGCCCAAGATTTGAAGCTCTTTGTCTTTTAAATTATGCCTCCCCTTTCCTCATTCCCTAGTTTGTGGTAGGAAAGAGAAATATATCTAGACCTAAAATAATTCTACCACCCAGCATTTTCAGAGAAGGTGTGGTATGAAACCTATGAAATTTAATCTTGCATACAAAGCATCATACAGTGATCCTTTACTGCAGGTGACATTAATTAAATGGAGGCTGCCTACAGGCACTGCCCAAACGAGACGCCCACACAATGGCTATGGATTGCTGGGAAACATGAGACACTGGGTTATAATTGATGGCTCAGGAGAACTTTACTCTGGGAAATTTGGGACCCTGTGCAAGGTAAGAGGGCTCCGGGATCTGTCGATGGGGGGACTTCATAAGCAATGGCCTGATCCTGCTGCTTCAGCAAAGGAGATGATAACCCCATGTGTAGAAAGTTTTGACTTTGTGATAGATGAATATTAAAACTGCTGTAAAGCTTTGGGCTGTGAGTTGGATTACAAAAAGGTCTGATATTTTTAATACGGTGTCCAATAGCCATGTGGTTAAACCAAATAATCTAGCCTGTAGAAACAATTTTTCCTCTCTTCTATGTCTCAGCTTTACTTGTCCATCAAAAGTTACTCTTCATCCCTCCCAATTCCCTTGGTGAGGTGATGGGCAATGTAGGAGTTTGGGGTTATTAGATAATGATTTTTCTCCTTCCATTTCTTGTATCTTACTCATTTTCTTCCATTGATCCTTGCTTCTTACTGCTCCCCTGCTCTTACATGGGACCTCCAGAGGATGCAGTCTCCCAGAAGAGTGTAATTTTTTTCCCGTGATTGTGTCTCCATCTGTTTTCCCACAACATCCCCTTCCACATGGGTCCTTTGTGCCTCCCCATGTGTGTCTACTGCCCTGTCTGAAAATTGTTTGAGCAGAGGTATCATGTGCTTCTCTGGCCAATGGTTGTTTTGGTATGCAATGGGTGACTCCATGCATGGCACAGCCAGCTAATTGTGGCACAGAGGAGGAAACAACCTCCTCCCACACAGGGCACTTAGCAGCTCACTGCTGGACAGACCCTGGTAGTTATGCCTAATAAATTTCACACCTTGCTTCTACAAAACACTTTCTGAATGTTTATCCATTACAAATTCTACTTTGAACATCATCACAGCTTTAACGTGTGAATATTAAAAACTTTGCCTTTCCATCTGGACAGTAGGGATGCATTGTAGGACCATGGGCATATGTTCATGAATACTTCATTTCTTCTCCTGCAAAGGTTATTCTTTTACAGATTTCACCCCTTACCACTGCAAACTGCAAAAGAGAAAATGTTGCAACACTCTGAACATCTATACATTAAAATCTCCACTACTAGGTGTTTCCTTCAATGTTTTTTGTAATTGTTTGCCTTCTCTATTTTTTCCCAATATGTGAACCAGTAATTAAAAATATATGTTAATTGAAAATAACTTAAATTCTAATATACACTTAGGCTCAATAGTCATCAGACATTATAAATATAAACCAGAAATGAATACAGCTATAAAACAATTAACCCAACATCCACATGTGGTGCCCTTCAGTGTTAGATTAAAGTTTTCATCAGCTTTCTATTTTGTCTTTTCTAACTCATCTCCAGTTTGGCTTTTCAGAAGTTACCTAATATTCTCACATATTCACTCCTTTATTTTAATACATATTGCTTTCAAACAACCATAAATTATTTGGGAATTCAAAACTGCTTGCATAGATAACTTATGGAAATGTTGCTTTAGAATCCTTCACTCCTCTGTCCCAGAGACATTAAAGAAAAAAGAAAAAAGAAAAAGGAAGGGAAAAGATGGCAAAACATGAGTTAACTTCATAGCGACTGACATGAAAAGTTCAGTTTTTAAGCCAAATCAAAATCACAAGCAACTATTGCTTTTTATTACACAGAAATGTTCTTTTTGAGGTGCACTTACACAACCTTTCAGAACTAATAAAATTCCTTTACCTGTTTGACTATTACACCATTAGAAAATGCAAAGGCAGTCTCTAAAACAGTATAATCCAATTTAAAAATGGAAAAATGTAGACCGAACTTTGTGCATAGAGAAGTGGCCTACATGAAACCTCCATTTCAACTGGCCTAATTTTTGGCTGAAAAAGTTGCATTAATGAAATGCATTTCCCTAATGCTCAGAGTAACTCAAATCAAAGGATTAAAATTTACCATATCAAGCAGGACATTTAGGTAATTGGAGTCAGTGCTCTCTGTTCAAAAGTAACTATCTTCAAAGGGACGTTATAAGGATTAATAGATAATTTTTATGCAATGTTTAGTAAAGTGCTGGTGTCAAGAAACATTAGTTAGTGTTATTTTCCACAAGTAAATGGTTAAATTAAAATATAACAATCATACCACAGATGTGATTTCAGAGCCTTGACAGACCTGTGTATATTTGCATGACATGATGTGCGGTTTTGCTCCTCAGAATCGCACTCATGGAATAACACTTACTGATTCTCTCTAAAAAGACACAGTTTTCCTTCTGGCTCTAATTCCAAGCTGCTATAAAAGGGCCAGGATAGCAGAAAAGGAAAAGCTGGTGCCACAAATATCAGGCCACTCACTTGAGGCAATTCTGGGCAGCCAAATATGATCTTAAGCCAAGAGCTAATAAAAACAACACAAATTGCCTCCAGAATTTTTAGACATTAAGAGCCAGAAGACCTTAACATTTGCATGCTATATTGAATTCTAAAACATCAGGGTTAGAGTGCTACACTCTTTCACTGGCAGATTTCCACTGAAATTATAGATTTTAAGAACAGTTACGTTTTGCTTTTCTGTCTGATTCTTAACACTCAATAGTTACCATTAAAAACACTGCAGGAAAAGCCTTAGGCTATTTTTGGTAGTTTTTTAATCATTTTCTTTGCCAGTATGTATTAATGAGCAGGTTGAAAACAAAATGAGTTTGGCTTTCTTTCAGTTAAGTAAACAAAGAAACCAAATATCATGACAGGTGTTCTTTACCATTTTGTTTTCATGAAACATTTAAAAGGAAGAAAAATGCACACAATGCTTCATCTTTGCTGAAAACCTATTTGTAAATAAGATATATCTTAGTGTTAAAACTTGTGTTATATTTCTAAATCAATCCTGTTTCCCCTGTGAATCACCAGTATTATCATTTTGTGCCTCACCTTGAGGAATTTTCTGAACATTCACTCAGCTATCCAAGAGCATAAATGTTCTGCGGGGCTATTAAAGCATCCAAAAACAGAAAAAAAATTGTTATTAGCAAGAATATTGAAATCTCTGGGGTTTTTCCTAGAATATGTGAACATTTTCCAGCATACACTTTATTGGATAGTAATCTCAATCCTTTGCTTAGAATCCAAGCATGGGTATTGTACCTTCAATTATGCAGTCGAAGATTTTAACAGGAAGAGAGAAATATATTTTCAATCACAGACTGAGTATTTCATGCCATCATGAATATCTAAATAAACTAGATGAAATTCATCTGGTGGGATCTAATTTTGTTTGAAGTGCTTACTAATTATTTCAAAACCTACAGTTTCTGTGCCTGAGAAATATATTTTATCATTGTTTGAGGAATCACATCTTTGGCTACAAAAAACACATTTTAGGATATGAAGGAGGTTTTTTGGGTTGGTTGGTTTTTTGGAGATTTTTTAGAACAAAAGAGATAAAATGCAGTTTCATACAGATTTAGGCATTAAAAACAGAACCTTAATAGCTGGAAGATCCTACAGCAGTGTTTGCACTGTGGCATGGAACTCTTTCCACGGCAGTTTCAGTGCTAAAATAGGTACTTTTCCATACTGAGGTCTCCCTGGAAAAAGCTCAGATGTCCACAATTTTGTTTTAAGCACACTTCAAAAGCTGTCTGGGGTATAGGTTTGTGACTTGCATGAATTCCAGTTGTCCTTGTGGTGATTGCCCCAAGCAGACAACAGAGGTAATTTGTAAGGGGAGCTCTGGGTGGTTTCCAAGTTGCCCCCCAGAAAGACAGACATTGTTTGTAGGAATTAATTTGCAGAAAGCAAATAAATATTTTGCATTTTGCAGTGGCAGTGGATGGCAAGGATAGCAATGTGTCATTTGGAGATCTAGCAAGCAAAACCTAAAAATATTGAAAAGTGACTAATATTTCATTACTGAAGCACTGTGCAAGAAGCAAGTGAAATTCCTCAGCCCCAGACTACTGTGGTCTAAATAGGTGAAGCAGTCAAAGGATGCAAGAAAAGGAGCTCTATCATTCTTGCTTTGGATATTAGGAGTTAGAGTTCACAAAGATGGAGTAACCTGTCCAAGTTCAAATAAAAATGGTCTAGCAAAGACAGAGACTAGACATAGTTTTCATATTCCTGGTCTAATCCTTAAAAAATATAAATTCATCCTAACTTCTAAAATACAAGTCCATTGTAGATGGCTTTTTGCTTTGATTTTTCCTACAGGTAAAACACCTCAAAAACATGTAGATTTGTTCATGATGTAAAATAATTTACTGCTTATTATAATTATCTCCTTCTGCACTGATTTTGGTGTCTGCAGATCTGCTTTGCTCACATATTCTCACTCCTCTCTGGCCACAATTACATCTGCAGAATAACTTTTTTTTTCTTCTTAAATATGTTATCACAGAGGCATTGCTACCGTAACTGAGTGGCTCGGCCTTGGCCAGCAGTGGATTTGTCTTGGAGCTGTCTAACATTGGCTCTTTCAGGCACGGGGAAGCTTCTGGCAGCTTCTCAGAGAACCCACTCCTATTGCCCTCTCAAACACAATAGTGTATATAATTTTGCATTTCAGGGTATAAAAATAATCTTGCAAAACTAAAAAAGAAAAATTATTCTGTAAGTATAATTTTGTCCTTTTTTACAAAGACACTTTTCGTTTCTCATAAGAGACTCTAGGAAGACCACAATGGCATTAACTGAATTAAGCATTGCCTAGCCCTGAGGTGAGAGCAGCACAGGTTACCTTCTCCATTCCTTCAGGCTGTGGTACATCACAGCTTGTGGGCTGTTAGTACTTCACAGATTCAATCTGTTGCAGAGGTTAGCAAGACCCCTTCAAACTACTTCATGTTTTCTTTTGTCCACCTTTTATTCACTGAATGATGGACAGCGAATAACCAAGGCTTCTTACTGAAATGGAAAAAGACCCAAAGAATTCTCTAAGTGTATTCAGCAGTATGGCGGCTATAACTCTGAACTAATTTGAATAAAATAAATTGAAAAGCAGAGAGACTGAGGTACTACTCGCAAAATCATAGTACTCCAAATGATTATATTTGTTTAAATATTGTGAGTGTAGACTCACCCTAAGAGGCTTTTCTAGGTTCATTTAAAGTATTTTGGAAGCAGCATGGCAAAGTCACAGTGTTGGTTGGCATTGTAGAGTTTACGGATGGCCTTGTAATAGAAACCTTGCTCTAATTTCTTCACACTGGAGTCTGCATGATGCCTTCAGTGATTTGTAGAAACATTGATCTTGTTCTGTGGGTTTCTTTTTTCTGCCACCCTGTTCATATAAACACAGAGTGAGATCTTTAGACTGATATTGATAATGAAACAGCAGAATACTGGAGGAAAGGAGTGTTCTCTAGACACAGTGTCCCTTACCAACACTAGGTAGGATGAAATATGATCAAAGTGTAAATATGAAAGAGAGCAATAATCAGGTAGTGAACATTGTTTCCCACTAATTACAAGCAATCTGTGATGTACCAGGGCAGGAAAACATCTTCTATGGGAAGTGTATACTTGTTAGCAAGCAAGCATTAACCCAGCATAGTGAGTCTTGCTCAAAGCTGTTCCTGGAAGCCCCATGCTGTTATCCATATGCTGGATGCTTCCGATAAAAATGTTGACTGTGAACTTACTGTTCCAGGAACCTTTGGATTTTATCGTTTTCTTACTTGTAAGGCACCATTTAGCCTCACTATGGAATATTCTGAAGCAGACACAAGAGAATAAGCAACTAAGAGTTAAGTCTTAGTGTAATTTTCATGAACATACATTCAGAATATTTTCACTGACTTCATTAGACTTCTTTTTGCTAAACACAGAATTTTATTAGCATCTTTACAGACACAACAATTACTAGTATCTGCAGCACGGATCTTGGGCAGAGAAAGTAGGACTTACCTCTATAAAACCCTTCTGTCAGTGAAAAATTTGGGTAAATTTGATTTGAGGAGAGCCAAGCTTTTACTTCTGGACTATAATAGTTACTAAGATAATTTTAGTTTGAAAATGAGTAAGACTTTACCCTATTTAAGTGTTATTATTTTGAAAATTAACTGTCAGGTCACATTTTATTATCTCTCTCTATTTCACTGAATATTATTATTTCATGATGTAAATAAGACTACTTTTTTTCCTCTTTACACCTTTCAGGTGATATTTTTTCTTTTTCTTTCTCTTCTGTAATCATCATCTCTCACAGGTGCACATATTTACTTTTGTAATCTTTCCTTATTAGTCAACACCTCTTTCCCTCACACAGACCATCAGTGTTATTCTGAACTTCCTGCAGAGTTAAAATGTATCATAATAGGACAGCAATATTTAACTGTAATGTACTTTTTCCTTGAAATTAAACACATTGTCACCCTGTTCTACAGTCACAGGATGCGCTGTGTTAATCTTCTTTTAGTTCGTTTTTTTTTTCTTTTAGTTTTTAATGGTGGGGTTTCTTTCAGAATTATGAGTTTACAGGTTACCTTACTTTTGCCCTCATTCATTTGCTTTGCTTTTTCTGCCCCAACCTTCTTCCAGCATTACTGATGAATTTGCATCTGCATTAAAAGAGTTAGATATTTGAGACCAAACAAACTTTTGATTTCCATGCACCTTTTTTTTTACTTTTACTTATTACTTTCAGTCAGATGGTTTTTTTATTTACTTGGAAAAACTGAAATACAGGAAAAAATTGATGCCAAAGCTGGTTGAGATGCACAGAAGTAATTCATCTGCTATAAAATGTTCTGCTTTTCTGGGTTTAATCTCACTTTGAGCAGCATAGTAATAGTGTCCATAGCTATGCAGCAAGTAAACTCGAAAAGAGCTTCTGATATTTAGCAGGCTGCAGAGCCATAAAAGTTTGATGTCTTTGTCCTATTAATCAAGTGTGTTTAATCATGTAAGTATTTGTTGTGAGTAGTTTCTCTTTCCCTACACAAGTCCATGTACAATTATTCTCAACTGTAAAACATTTACTAATTTATGTAAAAGAGTTCATAGTTTTAACAGATAATGGACTCTTTGTGGCACAGTTTTTTGTTGGCCAATTGCCCAATATTGTTCTTTGAGAAATTTTAAATGGGAGAACAGAAGCCACTACCAAATAAACTTGCATGTCTGGAACTACAGTAAGGATAAAAACATGTATTAAAAAATTCTTGTGATGTTGATCATTAATGTTTATTTTCAGAAACAATATGATTACTCTTTAATTATCTAGAAAACATTAACCAGACAAACATGTAAAATAAGAACATTAATTCAGTGTTGTGTTTTCTTCTAGAGTAGGAATTTCTGTACTTATAAACTAGGTTCAGTTACTCTTTGTCCTTCTAAAAATATGCTTTAGTGGTGAGCTGAAGACTACAATGAGTGTGGAAAAAAAAATTATTTGTACAGAAATATTCCCGTAATTTTTATCTTTTTTTTTTCCCAGAAAGGCACACAGGTTTGTGCTGATTTCTTCATACAAAAATATTGCCAGACAGGACACAATACTGATTTCTATGAATCAATGCAATCTATGAGAGTAACTGGTTTTGCATCAAGTATAAATGAAGATAATGAAGTGAGCAATTACATAACTTTTCAAGACTGGCTGGTAACTTTGCTAAAACAAAGTTGTGCCTTAGGTTTTAACAAGTATCTCCTGTTTCATGTGTTAAAGCTGGAGGGACTCTTAAATCTATTGCTTCACAAAGGTTTTTTTTAGGGAGCGGTTGGTTTACCCTGGTACAGTACAAACTGTGACAACCTTTCTGGTTGAACAGGGAGTTCCATTCTGTCTAGCTCTGTTACCAAGAGACAGATGTCTTGTCTCTGTTTCCCTTGGCTTCTCACTCCAAGCATGCTGCTAAAACAGAATGCTTGTTTGCCTGGCAAGCCCCAGAGAGCTGCTGCTCTAGATTCACATGTCTGCAGGAATGGGTTGGCCATCAGCTTTCTGACTATGCAGATAAGCAGAGATTTTTTTTTACTTTAAAACTAACTACCTCTTAAAACTGAAACTGTGCGGTTTCCATCTAGATCAGTTAATAATCTACAAAATATTAGATATTTTTGGTATGTAATACCACCTCTATCAGATTACATAGACAAAAAAGTAATGTCTGCTGAAATTTTAGTCTTTCAAGTCTTCTTTAGGATCCAGGTGAGCCTCAAATTCGGAAGTATTTCACTGATAAATTTGCAGAGAAGAAAAATGCATCACTTGTCTTACAGGAAGCAGTGAAGAAATATGCCTCCATTGGCCTTACTGACGAGAATATCCATCCAAGATTCAGGCTTATAAGATTTCTTTAGGGTGGAAAAATCATACTTGCCTGTTTTATGATAACAGCATAAAAGAAATTTTAAATGTAATCCACTTACAAAGTCCGAGGTGGAGTAGAAATACATAATCCAGTAGGGAAGGTATAAGCCTCCCACACTCTACATTTTAGCCAACTCATTTATTAAATTTATGTAACTGCTTCTAGGAACATGAACCAAAATCTAGAACTCTTTCCTTCTTGGAAGTTTGCTCAAAAGAGAGTAACAAATATTTTCTGATTTATTATCTTGCTCTTCAAAGTTGCACAGAAAACAATGCAGCAGGAATTGCCTTTCTCTTTTTATAGCTTGAGAAGCCAGAGAAATGGGCTTAATTATCTTGCTGAGGAAACAGCTGAAGTCAGCAACCCAACTTTTTGGATCTTAACAAATCAAATCAAATATTTGGCTTTTACAAGTAATAAAACCCTCCCTCTCCAACTGTGTTTTAACAGAATATAATAATACAAATACCAGGGTACTGTAGCAAGAAATGCAGAATATCATGTAGATCTTCTATCTTCAGTCTTACCTAAGCACTATAGCACTCTTTATAGAGGAGCACTGTGTCACATCAACATATTTAAATACTGAACAGCATTAAATCAGCACATTCTAAGGGGAAAACATGACATCCCGAGTGCAAGTAGGATTCTTAAAAGGCAGTTTTTGCCTCTGAAAAAACAAGCTGTTCATGTTGGGATAAGCCTCTATCCAACAATTCTACAGAAAAGAGGCAAAGACCAGTGGGAAGTGGGTTTCAGGAATGCCTTCCCTCAGGCATCCCCTATGCACTATTCTTTGGTGTGATGAAACCGCTGCCTTGGCTTTTAGGGAATCCATTCCTAAGTTTTTACTTCCTCTCCTTCGTGCAAAGAGAACTGAGCTAGCCAGTTCTGGTCAGTGTACACACTGAAGTCACCAAACATTATCTCCTTTGTGCATATGAACTCAAGCAGCTAAAAAAGCTATCAAAGTACAGATATAGAAATACAACCATGGTGGTGGGGGTTTTGTGAGGTTTCTTAACACTGAAGTTTTCAATTCATGTCTTTTTATGTTACAAACATAAAATAGCTTGATAATTGAAAGAATAAACCAGTTTCTTCCATGTTGTCTATGTACTTATAGCACATTCTGATCACTAAACTGACATGTAAAAGGAGAGGACAAAAAGAATTATAGAAAATATAAAACATTAAATTCTGTCTCGTAAAGATTTTTACCACTAGATTGTTCTTATTCAGTGCCGTAGTTAGTTATAAAGTCCTCATTCTGGGACAGTATTTATATATCTATGTAATGTGTAGCACTATGATATTCTGATGTTTAATTGCATTTTATGTTTTCTACCTCAACTAGTGGTTACTAGCTCCTCTTTACCTTCAGCAAGACTGAAAATAAAGAGCTTTTCCCTCATAATGGGATATGTAAATAACATTCTCTAAGTGACAGGGTCTGTGACTGTGCTACATACTTCTGTCAGGCATTGAAACTCTAAGAGAGATGTTCATCAATACTAATGTGAATTGTGTCAGAAACACACTGAACATGAATTTGCATAGCAAATATAAGCTAAGCAGATGAATGCAGTGGTGGATAATGCAAAGAAACAGTAAGTCATTGTTAGTCAGCAGCGTAGGCAATGGGCTCTGCCACTGAATCTTAACACTGTCAAACTCATGGGCACTGTTTAATTATTATGGCTCAGAAGACGCCAATATAAGCAGGTAGAAAACTGAAAAAATTTGATCAGTTCTATCATGTGAGAAAAAGCCACATGCATTTATCAAATGTTTTATCATTTCCTCTTTCTGTTAAAAAGAATAATTAGGTACATCTTACACTGAAAGTTCTGTGGCTTTTATACTGACATATTATGTTGTGAATTTATACGTTAGTTTTGATATATTAATATAAATAAAAGTTCTGCATAAATATTATTAGAGTTATCCTGACCTTCATCCAAAAAGAAAAATTCATCTTCTACTGTTATTACTAAATCTTTTCAGCATTATGAAATACTGCTCAATGGTGAGTCTAAAAACAACTAGTTGTGTTTAGCACTAGCTTTGAAAGTAATTTTATCCAATTGGAGACATAGCATTAAACTCCTTCTAAAGAGTTGGATCTTTGCTCAGGGTGTGACAGATGTTGCACTTTCGTAAAGAAATTGAGCTTATTTCTATTCCACCCTCATATAAAATAGACATTTATTGTTATAACCTTCAAAATGTAGCATTAAGAAAATTATACACATTGAAGCCTAATGCATCTGCACTTCAAAATACTGGTGATTTGAATAGTATGAGAGCCAGGACCAGGATGCATGAATTTGTTTTTGTCAAATCATATTACTTTGGTTTTTATTTATCTAAGATGGGCTTATGCTGTACTAAAGCAAATAAAGAGAGCTGAGCTTTTGTAGATAGACACTTGTTTACCCGTGGAAGGGCATTGCAGATAAGGTGGAACTTTTTTAAAAGTGCCTCTACTGCAATCACACTTGGAATGTTTATCTCTTGCTCACCAATATATCTGGTGCAACACAGAGACCAGCTCCCTTCAAATACATTCTGGTTATACAACGCTTGTTTTCAGAGCTGCAGGCTGCTATGGAACAAGTGTTTTTGTACACAAGCCACACAGAATAGGCTGGTTGAAGCCATGAATTTATAGAGAGGTTTCTCAAATTGCTAAATAAGGTAATATTAAATGTAAAGAAAAATTCCCTTTATATAAAATAAATGCTGTAAGAAACATCTATTATTAATTCAGTTTTCAAATTGATTTTTTAGGGGTTTTGTTAGGTGTGCTTCTGTCTAAAAGCATTTTAAAAAATTAGATATTTTCTACAAGAAAGATCTGTTTCACACAAAAGTACATTTGGTTAATGATTGTATGCAACCTTTTCTTAATACATCAAATCAAGCTGATATTTTTCATCATTACACTTCGCTTTTAAAAATAACCTTTAAAGCAGAATAGACACTCTGCAATAATTGAAAACGAGAAACCTCCACTCTAGTCAAATTGAAGCACGTATGTACAATCACTAGTTATTCATTAGCAATTGTAGAGCCTATTTGGCATTTTACTTCAAGACTACATTTTCAATAACTTTGAATAGATACTAAAGGAAATTTCCCCCAGCTTTATATGTTGAGCATGGCCATATGGTGTGGAAAACCCCTACGGTCAGCTGAGGTCAGCTGTCCCAGCTGCATCCCCTCCCAGCTTCTTGTGGATACCCAGTCTCCTCCCTGACAGGGTGGTGGGAGAAGCAGAAAATCCCTAACTCTGTGTAAGCACTACTTAGCAATAATAAAAACATCCCTGCATTCTTAACACCATTTCCAGCACAAATCCAAAACACAGACCTGTCGCAGTCAAAATAAAGGAAAGTGCCCAGGGGAGCCTGGCTCAGCGTTCCCCCTGCAGACGTCCTCTGGTCCGCAGGCTGGGAACGGAGCAGGCTCCCTCTGGGGGAGCGCCGGCGGAGGGAACAGAACGAGAGGGGCTCCAGGCATGCGGTTCCAAGGCTTTATTCTGGTGGCGGCATGGTCCCAGGACGACCATGCCCTGGAGACCACCATGGACCGAAGAGCATAGACAAAGTGGCGGGTGCAGTACTTATACTGGGGGTGGAGGACCAGTCGGTGGGGTGATGGGGCACAAACCAATGAGGGAGGAACAGGGAGGGACAAGGGATCAAGGGACCAATAGGGATCGGGAAGGGGACTCACCCCATCAATGCCGGACCTGAAATGGCTGTCACCCTAGCTGGGGGAAAATTCCCACTTAGGTGCTGGTGGTGTGGTCTTTCTTCTTTTGTTTTCTCTTCTTATTTTATTCTCAGCTATTTAAGCCTTTGCCACACCGCCACACAGACCCATATCAACTAATTTTCAGTAAAGAAAATTAACTCTACACCAGCCAAAACCAGCATGCAGTCACATAATTAAATGTGTATTTTTCTCTGCTTTCCTATGTTGGAAAGCTAATAAAATAATCACTGAGGAGAAGCACAAGAGACATCCAGGACTAAAGACCAAGATAAAAAAAATAAAAAGGCAAGAAAGAATAACTTAGAGATCACTGTGGGATGGTGTGTTGGTTGTTTTAGAAATTCTGTATCATGAAACATGTAGTTACTGGAACCTGATATCCTGCTAACTTTCTTGGGAGATTTTTTTTCTCCTGTGTCTGGCATACCACATCTTTCTGTGTCAACACACTGTACATTTCCACCTATCTGCACTTGTGCCTTCAGACCAACACACCCTAAGTCTAAATCATCTAGATGTAGTGCTCTTTTCAGCCCCTTCCACCTGGCCCGAGAAGCCACCAATCATCCTCCTCCTTCCTCACCCTCATGTCACTCTAGCTCTAGAAAAGACCCTCAAGGAAGTTGCAGAATGGTCTGGGTGTGTCAGGACAGCCAGGACCACAAGGACCAGACATGCCATCCTGGTCAGCTACTTGACAGTTGCACATTATGGGTTTTACCAGACAGATGCTGAAGTTTGCACACTGTGTCAAGTTCTTTATCTTCTTTTTCTGGTCTTAATGTATCTTTCAGGGGTAGCCAGAAAGTCAAGAGAAACCATTCACGTACATTCACATTTCCTGATACAGAGGATTATTGAAGATTAATAAAATATTCTAGTTTGGTACTATTGTGGTTTTCCTTGTGAAACCAGCATGTTTTGCCTTACTCCAGTCACCCTCTGTGTGGTGGATGCTATACCAGCATAAAATCTGATTGACTCAGTTAATCTGCAAAAACAAGTCCACCTTTACATAACTCAGCTAATAATACTTAGTTGTATTTGGTCTAAATAATTCAAGTAAACACAATTCAATTTTTTGCGAAATGGACCAATTTCCATAGCATCAATGTAGGGGAAAGTTATTAATGAGTGCTACCCGGATGATAAAGCTATAGCTGTCAGCTTTTCTATATACTGATATCTCACAAAGTTGAGGCAGATTTTGCTCAAATGTATTTCATTTGAAACTTCCCTAGTAGAACAAAAGACTGGAGCTCTGGGATGTTTTCTACAGCAAGGCGCTGTGTTTGACCAATTGATTTCAAATGCTGCATGACTCAAACCTCTGTGGAATAGACTGAAAATATGATGTTACTCTTGAGTGTTTAATAGTGCAGGAAGGAACATGGTGACAAGCAGTAGCCTGATCTGAAACTAGATGTTAAGCACTGAAAATCCTAATTCCCCACTGTGCATTCCTTCATCTGGTCTTCTATTTTGTTTGTGCTTTCCTCTTTTTAACTGCCTTGTCAAGTTTATGGAATCTTCCAAGCACATCTGCTTTCTTTCCCATCAAAGAGAACAAAAAAAAAAGTGAAACATAACGGGAAAGAATAATAACTACATTCATTATTATCAAAGCAGTGGCACTGTTCAGAGCTGTGTTGTTGCACGACGCACACAGAGGATGCCTGGATCAGCTGGCAGAGCACAGCACAAAGGCTCTGGGCAGGGCTCTGCCAGCCCAGGACAAGAAGCCCACACTGCTCAGCACTGCTCTTTCCTGAGCAACTGCAGTTGGCTCTGCAGCCACATCAGGCAACGTGCTGACAAGTGCCCTCCAGTGCCATCACCCAGCTGGTCCGTGCAGGACTGTGCTCAAACTCCTGCAGATTCTTAAGCAGTCAGCCTGCATTACTCCATTTTGCAGCACCATTACATCTGTTGTGCCTGGCCAAGACAGTAAAAATTTAAGTGAACAAAAATGAACCAGTAAGGCCAAGCAAGTTAAAAAAAAAGAAAAAAAATCATTCTGCTGCTACCTGGGGCTATGAAAGGAAACCAGATAGCATGTTATTCAGACTTTTTCTCTCTGCAAATCTTCTGTGTCATCAAGGCTGTAGCAGTTTCAAGAGCTATTTCTGCATGACTCAGTGCAGTGATGTTTAGCATTACCTGTACAAGATATCTCTATCACCAAAAAAATATTGCAGTCATGGTAATAGAGCAGGTGGATCACCCTCATCAGCCTTGCTGAGTGGCAGTTCCTTTTAGCTTCTGCAAACATGGCTGTCATATCACAGATATATGGATTAACACAGCTAGAACTGGATCATGTACTTCTAGCCAACACTATGTCAGTCTGTGTAGTTAGAGGTGCAAATACTAACAAAATTCCTCCTGTATCTGAGAAGGAATAAAATATATATAAATATATGCATACACTAACACAGATTTTCTGTAATTTTAATTCAATTTTTATAGTCAGTAAAACCAGTTAATCAATGAATACAAAAATCATACTGCAAACTCAGAGAATATCTATTTTGATTCATGAAAATCTCTGTACTTTTCAGTATCTTAAAATTTTTTCCTCATCAGAATGATCTCAATGTTTCTTTTAATAGCCTCCCTGATGGGTACACAGGAGTGTCAAAACTGGCCTTTCTTTTTGCAGTGCCATGTTTTCAGGAAGAAAAACATGTCAAATCTGATTTTATTAACTGCAATAGATGTATAAACCAAAACCAAAATACTTTGATTTGGACTGTTTCTACAAGATAGCAATATGCTCCTCTTACACTGTGACTAACCTGTTACCCTTCACACAAAGGTGCTATAGGTACTCTAAGAATTTCAGCTGTAATAACCATGGATTTCTACACATCTACTTCTCCCACATGCAATTTTTCTAAAGCCTGGGTTTACATCAGAATTTTTAAAACATTATGTTTGCTCACCTTTCTTCAATCTGCCTTTAAGAACTACTTCTGCTATGAATCCCATAAAACCCAGCATTTGTTAAGCATCCACTCTGGAATTACATTTTATTATGCTAAAGAGCTCCCTTGTTACCATTTTTGAAAACTCCCATCCCATTTTTATTCTCCTTAATTTCCCTACGTGCAACCCTTCTGTACATTTTGTAAGCACTAAGAAGAACAAAATTCAATTATTATTCATGTATCACTCTAGTCCAGATTTAAAATACTTTGCAGGCGTGAGTAGTAGTCAATGATTTTTATCTTGAAAATCCACTACATAAACAGATAACTTCACAGGATACAGAATAAACTTGGGACAGCCAATAGCTTGTGTTGCTATTAATTAGGAGCTTCTATCTTGCATGGAAGAGCTGGAAACTTGGCAGGGGTTCTAGGACTCAGAATTACAATATAAAGCCCACAAGTTACCACAGTATGTCAGCAGAAGGTTGGAACCATCATTGCACAGGTAGAGTTCATGCACTTCCCCTATTTGTGATGGCCAACGAGTGCATGAACAGTCTGTTAACATAACTGGGATGGAGCACACTCAGAGTCTGTACACTGACTTCTCCACACAGCTTTCAGGAAGCAATCTGCTGCCCTCCTTTTGCTTCTCTTTCCTTGCCATCACTTGAGCACTCACAGTTTGAAATATTCCGAGGAAAGGAAGAGCTGCAAATCTTCCAGACTTTCAGTGTGAAAGGGTATTTAGAGCCACTCCCATTCCAGCAAAACCAAGAAAATATTCAGAAATACATTTTTACACCTAAAATTATAAATTTTTATGTAATATGCATTTACATTTACTGCCAAATTCTTAGCATTGAAATGGAGAGAGGAATCATGGGCATACACTTTGACAAACACTCAGCAGTGAGCAGTAGATACATTGTGATGTGGAGTCACTTTGCTCCTACATAGACCAGCAGAGTGCCCGTGATATTGTTTTGTGTGCACAAAAACTCTGCAGGCATCTGGAAAAGCCACTGCAAAAATTAGAGAGTGGAATGTAGAATTTGGGTGTGGAATTTGACCCTACAAAATCAAACACTCTGTGTCGTATCTTGCAATCCTGTGTGGTGCACTGCCAAGGAACCACAGGAAGAAGACCATATGTTCTCTGCACAGGGAAGGAAACACAGGGAAAGGACACAGTAAGGAAAACAGGACAAAAGCATTTCACAGTACACTTTACTACAGTTCTATTTGAGCACAGAAAATCAGAATGCTCAGAGGGCTTATAGAAAAATCTGAACCTCTAACTTTTCTCTTTCATGCTGTTACATCTTTGCATTCTCCCCCCCACCAGTTTTGTATCCCAAAATACTGAAAGTAGATATCATACTATCCATCATGCTGAACCTCACCACTTTATAAAAAATAATGATAAAGAAATTTCTGTTTCACTTGTATCAAAACTAAAACTCCTCTCTTTTTTATTTCAAAAAAAGGACAGGAAAAAAATGTGAAAACATGGAAGTCTTCAGGCACAGTAGCGGGAGTTGTACACTTGTTTACAAGAAAAAACAGATGACCAGTGCCCTTATAACAAACATAATCAGCAGTTTCAACAAAACTTGCTTGTTAAACTGATTCATAGCTTTGCATGGCATAATGATTTTATTGCCATTTATTACAGAGTGACACGAGATAACAAGAGATGTTTTATCTTTTCTTTATTTTTTTCAGACAATGGCATTATTTGTTAACTGGGTTTGATGACAGAAACAGCAAAGTCAGCTACAGCATGGATTAACATGAACAATAAACACTTCCTGAATGTTTCATTCAAAGACAAAAGATAACAATCATGGTTTTTAACTGAGGCATGGAGGTTTACAATCAGTTGGAGGGATTATTTCCAGAATGCTTGGAAAATGCCCGTTCATGCTGGCTTAAATTAATTATAAATAACAAATAATAGACTGTTTGTTTGTTTTCAAAAAATAAAGAAGTACTTTGTAGGTTATTGATAAGTTTAGCTTAACTTGGATGTGGAAAACTTCAATGCCTAATAAAGTCTAAATAATTATTAAATTTGACCGGAAAAAAATCAGATATGCCATTGTTTTTGTATATGGGTAGAAAACAATGCAAAAAATCAATATAAAAGAAGTTGATATAAACTAAGTAACTTATGAAAATAATTTTATTCAGTAAGTCTCATATAACCTTCTTAAAATAAAACTGGTATATACACAAGCTGGGAGAAAGTGTAACAAATAATAAAAAAAAAATTTCTTTTGTGTTTTTTCCCACTAAACAAGACATGTTTCCAGTTAAACCTCATCCCATCATGATTATGGCCATAGCAGTCAAAACATTACTTCTAATGCCTTTGGTCCAGACTACACGAACTGAAACATGACTGTAATTGTTTCCATAATTACTTTCTGGTCATAGTTACATCTCATCTCATAAAAAGTAAAGGAAGCGTGCTTGTGGTATGTGCTGCTCCAATGTTAGATCAGCAATGCAGCCAGTACCAACGTGGGAACTTATGGAAGGGGAAGATGCTTTCATTTGAAACAAAAACTTAAATAAAATAGATTTTGCTCATTGCTTTCTCCCAGTCTCACTGTCACAAGCACCAGAAAAGCGTGGTGCTCACACGTCTGTCCACCTGTCACACACCAGGCAGGGTGGATGTTCAAGTGTCCAGCCTGCCATAGGGTTCTGCAATTAGGGTTCTGCAATAATTGTGTCCAGCTGTTAGGTCCTTTGCAGTGCCCTGGAGAACAAGAGTAACTACCTGACAAGTCCCTCTCACCCTGTCATGCTGTTCTTAGGCTGGCAACCTTACGCAGGTTTTAGGTATGATTTTTGGACCCTCTTGTGTGACCTGTGTCTCCGCTGTGTCCCAGCCTTGACTCACCCGGGTTTGTTCACTGCCCTTTGTCTCCAGGGTCGTCTCTCCTGTGAAGCAGCAGGTGGATGGGGTGGGACCTGGATGCTAATGTGGTTGCCAGCGACGCAGGCAGTGCTGAGACCGCTGTCCCTGCTGTGCCCTTCTGCTGCTTCCCACACTCAAACCTTCTCCTTCTTTCTCCAGTCACACTATCTTACTCTTTCTATTAAAATTTGCTACATACTATGGTTACATCATGCAAACCGAAGAGTATTTGCAGGCAGATAAATAACATCATTATCAAGTGCTACTGTAAATTTTGCTATTTTTCTGAAGTATCACGTTAAGTGCACTGGAACAATTACTATGAGGCAGATTCTCCCACATACTGCGGTCCTTTTGCACTCACATTGAAAAAGATCTGATTAGAAATATGCTACAAAACGTGTTTCAAAACAAACAAACTTTTGGGGAGAAGTTTTATGCAATGACCGTTTTGTCCCATTCTTTGCTGTTTCTGGATATTGGAGAAGGCAGCATAGCTTAGACTTCTCTGTTTCTAGGCCCTTTAGGATAACTAAAAGCAAGTGAAAAAACCATCTGGGCTGCTCTAGCAGCAGCCCTAAAATGGTAACATGATAACAATAACATTTTTGCAACCTTATGAACTCCTTCTGTCTCCTCCTAGTTACCCTGCTGGACAATATTGTTTTCTTCTGATGATGAACTCACCCAGAGAATTTATTTAAGAGCTGTAAAGACCCATATGTACTACAGAGTAAAATTACATTCAATTACTGTTGGAAACATTTTACATCTACTGCTTTTTACAGCAACTAACAGTAGTACTTTACACCTTAGTGACTCAGGAATTGTGCTTTATCACTTTTTAAATGCAGTTGCCAGGGGTGGGGGATTCTGCATACACCAAATCTATACAAGAGCTATTTCTTACTTATTGATGTGTCTTGCAAAAGGTAAGTGCAATGTCAGTTACAGACTTATTTTACTTGCACAAAAATGTTACACCTAGCAATTCTTCAATCTTGTGTGACCACAAAAAGATAAATGAGCAGCAAAATGTCTTTATTGCTTTTATTTCCAGAAGTCAGTTTGCCCATTTCATTAGGTCTCTGTGCAAAGCCATGTACCAATGCATCTGACTGAGATAAATATGCTTTCAAAGATTATCTGTGTATATCAAAATCAGAGACTCCCTTGGTGAAATGAGGTTGCAAGTATTGCAAAGAATAACATGGTTGAATATGCAATGTTAAAGAAAGAATTGTGTTTCAAAAATAGAAATATTTCTCTAACATCAGCTTGCCTCATATTTAAAATAGCTCAAAATACAGGCAAACTTTGGTAGCTGTAACTGTAACTGGTTTGGGTTTTGCTTTCTCTTCATTTACTGTTTCCCTATTCCCATCTGGCTGTATCCAGTAAGCATATCAACAGAAGCACATCATTTCTACTGTCATTTCTAATGGTTTGTGAAAAAATGCATTCATTCCAAGCTTAGATGTCTATGGAAATGAGTTTGATGAAATCTTTCTCACAGCTTTTGGGCCCACTGGCATATACCATCCAAACCTTACACAGAAATAGGGATCAGAAGGAGTTGGGTTCCTGCAGCAAAATGAACAGGAGTGGCAGGATGTTTCAGAGAAAGGTTTGGAGAGCGGCTTTTCCAGGTGCATTCCAAGATGTGAAAGCAACAGCATGAACTTTTGTCTTGTTAGAGACCAGAGAGTGTACAAAGGGAAAACGACAACAAAATTAGTCTGAACTTTCAATCAAGCTTCTCATAAAAGGGGATGGGGATAGCAGCCTTCATTAATTCCATTGCCTGCATGATATTTATGTTGAGGAAATTGTTCCTAGAACCCTATTATACCTCTGTTTATTTTTAAGGCCAAAACCAGTAAGAGAGATTTCTCCTGGTACTACTGTAGTAAATGGTCCAGCCCAACAGGAACGCAAGATATTCTCTAAGTAACTGTTTCTTTGTCTTGTGAGCTATAAATAGTCCAAACAAGGATTTCTTTGGCGACTGCTATGCAGCCTGACACATTTTGGTTTTGAGAGGAAGTTTTCTGTAGTTTTTTTAATTTAAATATTGTATCATTATTGCTACTCAGTAAGTAAATGAAAACCTTCAAGAAGTTTCTAAGGGCACTGCATGGAAGCAGCTAATATAATATCCTTTCTAAGGTTTTGCTCTATAAAAGAAAATAAAGTTCATAAAAAATATTAATGACAGGTTATGCAGGCTATTAACTTGCTTGTCAGAGACTATTTTAAATTTTTAAAAAATATTGAAGACTTGACAGCCATCAGGTTGATTCATTTTAATTGCATAGTCTGTTTAGGGAGTCTTATTGAGAATTAGTTATATCAGTAAAGCAACTGGGACTCAGAAGATAATTTCCACTTGAGGTGCAGTCTTGCCAAAACTATCATAATTATATTTATTTCAGCTTCTTTACAATATTATGATATGTAAGGCTACAATTTTTTTCAGTGGTTGTGATGCATACTATGAGAAAAGAAACAGCAGACTGCAGGATGTAGTCACAGCACATGTAAACTAAAGTTTTGCTGTCGAAAAAGGAGTACTTGACTATAATTACAGATTGAAAAGATTTTTTAAAAATATATTCAAATACTGACTTTTGTTCTTTTATTTTCTTTCTTTTTTTTCTTTTTAAAATTTATTTTTAAACCAATTACCACTTAATCGGTTACACCACTTAAAAAAATACCTGGAAATAAAGTGTCAGGAATGAGGATGTGAAAGTTCTACCTTCCCACCAGATGAAACTATTTGCCCCAAAATTGCACAAGTAATCAGTATCAAATTTGGAAGCACAGATTCCTTTGGAGGGGTTCTCTTGGCAGAAAAAGCAGTATTAGCTCTTCTCCAGCTACCTAAATAACCATCTCAACCCTTTTGGTGTCTTATATTAGAAAGATCTTTTGTAAGATTTCATATCTTTTGGAGTGTTTTGCTGTGTTTGAAATATCACAAGAAGATCGTTCTAATAAAGCTTTTACAAGTGAAGTGGGAAATACAAAAGACACGGAAGTATAATTCAAGCAGTATACAGCAAGAAAATGTATTCACTCCAGGAATGTTGAATGTTCTGTCTAATTCTTTCTTTATCTGTACTTTTCACTTGTCTGATGTAAGTGATCAAAGTTTGATGTAAACAAATCTCCACCATATGATGTTCCACTCTTTTATGGCCCTTCCTTGACTTGTTTATTACTTTTTTAATAGTTTCAACCCGAGAAGATTTCCCTTTAAAAATGAACCACCGTCACAGTTAAATTCTAACTCATATGCTGAAAAGAATCACTGAGTGCATTTAAAACTAACTGAAGGCATTTTTAAATCTTGTCATGAACCTCAAACTGTTAACAGGAAACTCTTAATTATACTACTTCTGAAAAAACTCTGATTGTACTGCTCATAATGTTTCAGCCATGGGTCTATTAACCACTCACAGGTGTTCTCCACCAGCAGTCAGGTAGAATGAGATGACATACTCTCTGAATCATACCAATTTTTGATTAAAAAAAAAAATCTAATAATTCTTTCTTTTTAGTCACTATTTTGCTCAGTTGAACTGCTACACTCAAACTAGGGTTATGTCAAAAGAAGTTAAACTAGATCATCTCCTCTGGCTTTATTGAAGTACACAGCACACGCCTCATGACCAGTGGCAACGTAAGTGTGTGAGCTAAGGGAGTGTTTTCAGTAGCTTTAAAACACTTTATTAATGGAGCTGCTCAGTCCAGGGATTGGGCTATAGCTGAAAGTAAAAATCCCAGGGCCACAGAGTGTACATGTGGATGCCTCAGACAGAACTGCTTCTCCCTGCACAACTGCAGTTTTTAAGCCAAGGTACTGTTCAATACTTACACAGATGTATGGGACAATAATGTAAAGCCGTAGTAAAAATTCTGAGTATAAAAGCTCTGCCCAGCTTTGTAAATAATAATGACATGTACCTTTATTGTAGTTCTTTTCAAAGATTTCCTGCAACTGCTTCATGGAGGATGACAACATTGCACTCTGTACTCTGAACCCTGTGAAAAACAAGACACACGAAGGAGGAGAGACTGCAGTCCAGGGCAGAAGTGGCAGAACTGAAATTTGAGGTCCACAATTAATTCTGAATTTTTCTACCAGTACTAGTAAAATGAACTTGAAAATCAGAATTTCAGGCACAACAGAGTGGCACAACTGTCTTTCTAGAAAGTAAAGTGGGTTTTAGACTAAATATTTATTAAAGTAGTATATAACATAAAGAGAAAATCTATGGATCATCCAAAGCATTTCACCAAAAAAAAAAACCAAAAAAAAAACTGTAGAGTGTCAGAAAAAACACAATTTAACTCAAAACTTTAAAGATTTCCTTTTAATTTTACAGGGAAATTTTCATGTGAAATTAGTTCTTTGTTTTATTTTCATGTAAAATCACCAAAAATTATACTGTACTAAGAAAACATACTTATTTTTATACATTATTTTTGTAACCATATTACACATTGTTAGTGTATTTTTTTCATTACTAGTATGCTCCATTGTTTAATCCCATATTCTCTATCTATGAAACATGGTGTACAGCTATCTCCAGGACTATCAAACTACCAGGACTATCAGGACTATGAAAGAAATTCAGTCAATTAGCATTTCAATTAAAAGATTATTGAGAGATCAGTAGTCATACCTTTTACAACATGGATTTTCTGCAAACTGACAAGTCATTTAATTTGTCAGCATATCATATCATACTTGATAGCTTTCCACATCTGTAGTTCCTGGGGTATGTAACAACCCATAATACATAAATATATTTTGCGTATTTTCCTCAGTATAATTTTTCAAGGTGTCTATGTAATTAGAATTATTTTCTGCATTAATTATAATAATTATATAAAAGGTTTTTTCCTTTGTAAGTTACACATACTTCATCAATATCAACTTTCCAAAGATATTGCATTTAAAACTGGCATAATTCCCTAAGATATTACATTCTTTTGTTTTGCAATACTGAACAGACAAACCCAAAAGTATTTTGATATCCATATTTCTATTCTATCTATTAGCAAAAGAGGAACACAAAATGTGAGATATTTGGTTGTCTTAAATGCCAACAGTGGAGAGTTTATTTCTGAATAAAGGACCCTCTAAGACATAAGGGAACTGATCTTAATGGTAGCAAATCATGATATTTATTTTTTCAGGATTTCTCTAGAGTCCCTGTTGCTTCACAAGTAAGTTGCTTTGGAATACAAATTATGCTGAGTAACAAAATGTTCACATTAATATAAACTGAATAAATGGTGTAATGGACAACAGTAAATTACCATTGGGAAACAAGCCTAGAAGTATGTAAGACTGATGAATTGTTTAAATTTGTTAAAATTAAGGATGATATGCAAGCGGAAAAATCTGAAAGCAACATTTGTTAGCACACGTAATTTATTTTGTATTATCTTTATCTATTCTTCTCAGCAAGAGTGGCCTTTCATGTATAATATTCCTCTGAATACTCGGAAAAATTGTAGTGGGAGAAAAGGAATCCCATAGATAGAAGAGTTGAGGTGGGATGGGTCTCTGAAAATTGCCTAGTCCAAACCCCCCTACACATGTATATGCATGTACAGGTACACACACACATATACATGCTCAGAGGCAAGCCACATCAATTAACTTGAATATTTGGGGTTTTTTTAGATTTGTAGGTCTCAACTTACATATCTATCTGAAGAAAGCTTTTTCAACAACTTCCGTGTTTTCATGCAAATATTATCAAAATACCTAAAAATATTTGAATGCCTTGGGTTTTTTTCCTTAAATGAAAAATAAAATAAAAGTGTTCATAGTTCTTCTGAGTAGAACCCATTTTGGAATTGCAGTTCTGTGTCTGATGCCTGATGTCTACTAATTGACTCTGCAGTGGAATTGTGTTCCCTCGACAATTGCTGTGAGTCCAGGGAGCTTCCATAATTGCAAGCATTCAGACTAAAACCTGTATTCAAACCACAATCATTCTCATGCCAATGTGTTTTCAGTGCAGTGTTGAAACCACACTGAACCTGAAGCCACTCTAAACAATGCATTCTCTGCAAACAGTGGGGTGCACTGGTGATGGGATGGCTGTTGCAAACCACCCCATCCATTGCAAGAACTTTAAATGAAAATACCCTAACATCAGTGTTTGCGTGTTTTATAAAATAAGAGCAGGGAGAAGAGTGTTCTTTATGTTTTTTAAAATAAAACATACAAGCAATTTTTTTTATGATACAAAGTGATGTTTCACAGAAAAGATCTCGAGAATCAAATTTATACCTGTGAAAAGGACAGATATATCAGAGTACCAAAATGTTTATATGAAATGAACACTTCTAATCCTCTTTTTTTCATAGTGATTTTAATATTGTTAACAGAGGAAGGAAAAAATGATCAAATGTGTAACTTAAAAGTCTATTTTGAGTGACTGTTAAACTGGTACTTCAAATTTTACATACTACATACTTGACATATTAATTGACCATCAGCTGTGGCTTGAAAAAGATACAAAATGAAAGAATAGCTACAAAAAGAACATGAAAAAAGATGAGGAATGTGGATATAGAAAACAAACACAGAGTTGGTACTTTTTAAAATTCCTTTTGCAACACAAATCAATGTATAAAAAATAAATTAAAATGACACAAATGTAGAAAAAAATAGCAGGCTGAGGAACAGAGCAGAAAATAATCAGGTTATGTGATGAAATTCATAAAACATTTTTATAACTAGTTTTCTATTGAAAAGTCATGGCAGAAGCCAAGTTTCATTTCATATAGCAGTACAGTAGGTCTGGTCAAAGGCCTATTGATTTCAATGTAATTCTTGCTATGCACTTCAATGAGTCATGTTTTTAACCTCTAAGTAATTCAAATATACTTTAAAAAAAAGAAGGAAGGTTTAATAGATGACAACTACAAAATACAACATGATTTTTTTAGACATCTAATGAAAAACTAGCACTGATTTAAAGAAGGGAGAGAATATTTCTCTCTAATGATGTGAAAACCTGACTATTCAATTTAATAATAGATTCTTCAAATTTTAAACCAATTTAATCTCATTATTTCAGCTTCTTTCTATCCCATTAAATAATAAAATCAGAGAAAAAACCAGCATTGCTTCATTTTGCCACATTATACTTTCAACTATGGTACTGTACATACTCAGAAACTAGATCATTACAGTCTGTCATATAAACACCTATTAGGTAATCTTATTACCTTAAAGATTACTACCTTAATTATTGAAAATCAATAAAAGCATTAAAAAACATTAAGAACCATACATAATTTAATGAGTCAGAGTCAGATATAAATCTTTGTAAAGAACAAATAACCTCTACTGTCAGGTGCAATTTTTTTTTCCACAAAGGACTGACATTTCAAGACTTGCAGTAGATTTATCTTGTTAGAAGAGAATACTCTCACAGTATATATGCAGAATGAGAAGCAATCTACAAAAATAGTTTAAACTAGGAAAATGTCACAAATGACAGTCTTCCAAGATTTTTCTGAAAATACTACTCTAAAAAATTCAAATTATAGGAAAGAATTCTCATAGTGCTCACAGAAGATATAGATGTTGTTCTGAATCAACATCACATTTGCAAATGTGTTCAAGTCTCTCACTGCTCAGAAAGATACCATATGAAACAAATATGTTAGCTGAATAATGCTTTGGAAAGCAATTTTTAGCAGGAAAGTATTGAACAAAAATTTAAATTTCTTTTAGCATGGCTCCTGTTATCTTCATCTGCAAGAGTTTCTGTGCTGCATTCCAGTTCCTCTAGTGAGCTAACAGTGGAGAACAGGACTATGAGGATGAGGAAACCAGGATGGCAGGGAGGCGTGACAGCATTTTGGCATAGAAGAACTAGTCTCAAATCAGTTCCAAAGCGACACAAACATGATTATTTACAGTTTTCAACAATGCTCACACTTTCCCCTAGCCAAAGTATTTGCTTGCCTTGAAGGTTATTTCAGCAGAGGAGAGTGGAAGAGAGGAAAGAGAAAACTTCAGTTTCAGATTAAAACAATCTGAGGTATGTTCTCTCCTAATACCACTTCCAGTGAAAATCAGCTCATTTATAAATGAGTTTTATCTTTCTAATCTCCTTGAAATCTGCTGTTATTACCTCTATCTAGTCTTAATGGTTTCATTTCTGGGAGATTACTTTTGTCCTCAGCTTCATTTCCTCTGAAAATCATTACTGGTCTGTGCGGGGACAGGTAATGAGGAGCCCCTGATGTGAGAGCAGATGCTCCCACCAGCAAGTCAGCAGAGGTCATCAGTCTTGTCTACATTACAGGAAGATGTGTCCTTTTAGGGACTTCTGCTACAGCCATCTCTATCATGCCAGTTCCAGCTCCAGGAACAAAACAGGGATTTACTTCCAACAAGTCATGAAAGGCTTTTTGCAGAAGTCTGTTTATAGCAAAAGCATATCATGTCAGAGAAGTACTTCCCACCAAAAGAAATTTCACCACAGATACCCATCATCTTTTTCAAGTTTATATTCAGAAATTTAGGAAAAGAAATATTGTTCTATTTGTGGATTATATTCAGACTTTACAGCCTGCCTCGTCTTGTTTCAGCTGAGAAAGCTTCACAAAGTTTTCTTTATCAAGTGGCACTTAAGACTAACCTGCTCAGATAAAATAGAACTTTGGTAGATTCTCTGCAGACAGGAATAATATATCCTTATTTTATGTGTAGTAAAAGTTTGTACAATGAGTGTAGATTGAACAAAGGAACTATGGATTTTCCCCCTATTATATACCAGTACATGAAGTGGTTAAAATTATAATTTTTTTCTAAATATGTTATTGTAATTATGCAGTTTCCATTATCATTTCTAGAACAGAATGTCAGAACCTTGATTTCCTTTAACCAATAATCCAGCGTGTCAACGACTCAACAAACAAGCTCCAGGATCTGAATTTTCACTGTGGTCTGCACTGCCAGTTTCCTGCCTAAGCTCTGACCCTCACCTCTCTGAATGAACATAAACTCATTCTACATGACTGTCATTCTTGCAATCTAATTTCCTCGGTAAACCAAAATTAAAGGTCTTGCAAGCATCATCTTTTTTCATCATCCTGTCATTTTCCTCTAAATCCTTTCTGTATCTCTTGTCTTACACACTGTAAGAGAATAGTATATTACAACTCTGACACATTTGTGATTTTAACCCAATCATTATGCCCTGTGCATGAATCCATCCATCTGCAAACCCAGAACATAATAAAAAAAGGAAAGCACTTATAAGATTTCCTGTTCAGATGTACTGACATACACCCACTATATGTCTTTTCTGAATAAGATTAATACAATAGTCAAATTTTACATGAAGTTCAATTAAGTTCTGCAACAGGAACAACGATTTGGCCTCAAATTATATAATAGCAAGCACCGTAAGTTTAATAGGTTTTCACATGTGTAAACAGGAGAGACATCTGGGCCAAATCCAGCTCTGGAATAATAGTTCCATTGCCTTTAGTACTGGCTTTCACCCAATATGAATAAATGGGGACCTGATGGAGATTTTTGCTAGTATTTTAAGATTTTTATATCAGATATTTTCCAGCAGGATTCCTGAGAGAACAAGTTGGATAGACTTTTTTTTTTTTTTTTAGTCAAATCCTGCTTTTCAAACAATTGGAATCATGTTATTTCTCTATGAATATTCTAATTACATATCCTTATGCTAAATCCTGTGTTCAGGAAAAAAAGGAAAGGCACTTTTCTGCAATGAATAGAGTTATAGTTTCCTAAGTTTTCAATTTTCACAAGTCATTAGTGACCTGCAGTACAAATGTTCAGCCTTAAGGTTTGCTAGAAATCCAGATTTTCTGGGGATGGGGCCTATTTAATATGTTTCTAACAGAGTACTCACACAACAGCACAAATGGTCACTTGTGCTTCTGGAAAGCTACAACCAACATGTCTTTTCCATTAGTTTGCTCCTAGGGGTTTTTTTCATAGGTGTATGAGGTTTTAGTAACTTCTGGTAAATGTTACTTACATCAGAGAGTGTTCGCTCTAATCCAAACCACTGTGCTATATAAAGGCTAGAAAATAAGATACAAGAAAATTCTTCACTCCTATGATTTTACGCAAATTTTAGAGGGAAATAGCTTATCTCTGTATTGTAATAGTGTCATATACTACTCTGAGAATCACAGTAAACAATATAAAACATTGCCATTCCTCTGTGTCACAAGTATATAAAACCTAACAAAAAAATACAACCTGTATATTTACTGAAGTTTTTATTTAGAAAATGTCCCCCTGCTTTTATAACATACCCAAGCTCTCGTGGTCACCAAAAAGCTCAGCTTTTAAGAAAATCCCTGAAACGTAGGCAGTTATCTGTCCAATCAATACAGATGATCAGTGGAACTCCAGAAGTTCATTATTTGAACAGTCTTACACACATGCAATAGCCACGTACCAATGAATGTTCACACCTCTTAAAAAAACTTATAAGCTATAAAGAAACAGAAACTAAATAAAATAACTGGAAAGACATGGTGAATGTACTTAAAAACTGGGACTATTCCAAATGGAATGTGAACTGAAAAGGTACTAGTCTGATGTAATTATGTTCTTCCCAGGCATGGACTGGAGTACTCTTTCACAGAACAAACTTGAGCTCAGAACTTTTTCAGAAAAACATCCTCAACAAAATGCAGGGGAAAATGACAAAAACCTTAATTTGTCCACTAAAGAGACTTCTTAAGCCAAGTTACCCAACTCCATAAAGCACTCCTTTATACCCTTCCAACAGGAAAGAGGAAAGCAAATAGGTCATTATGGAGATGGACAACTTCTTTTACACAATGCTCCTTACAATTTTTCTTCCAGGGACAAAGATACAGTGAGTCACTCACAGGCTGGAACATGGAGAAACCTGAAAAGGAAGACAACAAAGGTAGAACCAGAGGAGAACAAAAACCAATGGGAGCGATTCAGAAAGAAAGCAAGAATGAAAGCAAACAGTTTTAAAGTATTAGAAAAAAAAAAAAGGAAAAGAAAACATATTGTCATTTTGGCAGAAAGGTTAAAATAAGCAAAAAGTGACTAGTAGCTCTCATTTGATTGATTTTATTGCTGTATATACCCATTTTAAACCATTGCAACATAAAAAAAAAAGATTCCATATATTGTAGCTAGCATACAAATGGAGATACAGTATATTGAAAGACAAAGGTGAGACAAACAACCCAAAGAGCTTCTTCACTAAAAGAATATAAAAAATGCTGAATGTACCGGTTAGATATGCATACAGTTCAGAATATTCTTTCATGTAGGAAAAAAAGGAAAAATAAATTTAAAAGATGTCCTAACTTGTTATGAAATGAAATGGAGGGCTAACATATGAACTTGCCTAAAATTCATGATGACCAGGTTAATTTTAATAAAATACTCCATGCAAAATACCTTAATAATTGCTGCAAGTAGAATTGGAAAAAAAATGTAAATTTATTCAGCAGTTTCAAGAACCCAAAAGTATTTGTGAAAAATGGAATAAATATTTTGCAACCAAAACAAAGCAATTTTTTTACTGTTACTGACTCTTACAAAGTAATACTGTCATTTTGAAATTAATCTGTGCAAAAACAGCCAGCAAAAACAAAACCTTAAGAATTTATCAGTTTTACAATTAAGTATTGTTTATGTTACATGAATAAAATTGCTGTTCAAGCATTCATACTTGAAGATTGAGTTAATGTGGAAGAGGTTCAAAAGACAGCCACTAGGTTACACTTAACATGTAACAGCTTTGGAAAGCCATTAATGTACGTTATCTCTCTGTACATACCATATATTCTTCACCATTGTCATTTTCAGTGATATCATCATTGAGATGGTTGCAATTTAATTCATTATGTGAGATGTACTGCCAGTCATATAATGTTAGAAAGGAATTTATTTAAATGTTTCATTCACCTGTCTCTATTTTACATTATTGTTTTACATTATTTTATACTGCCCTCTCAATTCAATGCTGTGTACCTTCTCTCACACCTACTTTCCCTCTTTTAACATTTTTAAAAGAGGTTGGCACTTTAAGAAGCCTTTTCAATCAAGCGCTTCATGACATCACCCTTTTGTTTACTCAACCAAAATCACGTTTTTCCAAATGTTCTATTGAATTTACAAAAAAAAGTAGAACTTCAGAAAATGATACTATATGCTGAACACAAGAAAAAATTAAACAAGACTGTCGCTGTTTGACTTGTACATGTATTATCCCCAAGGACTTGGATTTAAGAATTGAGATTGTTTTCTGTGAGAAGAGTCGCTGTGGGTGAGCAGAAGGACAGCCTGGCTCACTAGGGCTCACACAGAAGATAGAGTTCAGCTAGGGATCTCTCTCTGTTCCATCCTAGCCCTGCATCTTAGTTTCAATGTGCAGCTTACCCTCTCAAGAGCTGTCTTGCTTAATAACAGTGCACGGTAACAGAGAGAAGCCGCAAAGCTGCGGGAGCTCTGTCAATAGCAATTCTCCCTGCTAAAGGAGAGCAGCTGCAGACACTGTTGAGAGAGTTTCTCATGCACAATGCAAGTCAGGATGTGGTAGTTGTTATGTTTCATAGCAGAATAATGGTGTTTAAGAGGACTTGTTTTCTGCTCCTCGACCTTGATAAAAGATAAATCAATATAAAGGCCTTCACTGTGAAAGAAGCACGAGCTTTGCTACAGCCATCTACAGATAAGGATCATCTCCCAGGAAAGTCTTCAGTGAAAAGGCATCATTCTAGGAAAGGGAACAAGGAAAATGGACACCAAAACAGGTCGATTTTTGATAAATATGAGCAAACTCAATATTAAATGATAGTTGCCTTCGTTTGCAGGAAGCCCAGGTACCGTATAAGCACAAGATGCACTGCAGTTAGGAAGGCAGCAAGGCCAGGTGGAAGTTGAAACAAATTTTTGATGTTGTACAATGTATTGCTCCACAGTTTCCTTGTGTAAGAGTGAAAAAGGGACAAGTTTTGGGAAGGGCTTCTTTTGGGCTTCTGAATAGGTCTAGAATTCTGAAATGGTTTTGGACACTTCAGAAATCCTTAATTTTCAGGAAATATAAAGAAATGTCAGCTTGTTGAGCTTGTATGTCTGGACCATAGTCTGGACTACACATGTAAACCACAAAACTTGGGCACAGATGATCAAATAGCAGATCTACATAAAAGTTAGTCTGAAAACTGTTCAGTTGTTCAACGGGAGTTAAAAAAAAGGAAACATAAGTAGTAACTGAAATCTTGTGATTTTTTTAAACAATTTTAAGATGTATCACTATTAGAATGGTTTTATTTAAGAAGAATGAAAATTAATTACCACATAATGGAAAAAAGACTAATATATAAACACTCAGAAAACATTTTCTTATTCACTAAGCTCTGTATTTTTTCTGGAAGTTTTTCTCAGAAACGCTAATTAAAATAAAATAATTAGTTGCTCCATTATGATTTCAGGCTTTTAGCAGCTCTGACACCAAATGCCCTTGTTTAATGGCATGATAGGTTCATTTTGTTTTACTTCTATTGTAGCAAAAACTCTTCTGTTCTCTCCCCAGTATTCTATTATAAAGGCATCCATTACCCTAAAAGATATTATTTAGCTCTACTTAGCCCAAAAGGAACTTTTACACATTCATGAGGTGTTTTCACAAAATGTTTGGCTAAAAGGTGAAAACGTTGCCACATTTTATAAGTGGGAGTGTAATACTTTGTAAAAGGCTGTTGTTGTGCTAAAAGTCTGCTCAGTTGAGAATGTGTCTTCACGTCCCATAGAACTGGTTTGCAAAATCTGAGCAGTGAATACATTTCTTTTTTGATATAAGAAAATACTGTCACTTCAAGTCCTGGATAAGCCACGTTTCTCTGTCATATCACAGACATAAATACAGAGCACGTCCTATATGTGATTAACAATTACATTTGTCTTGCAGACACTTAGCTAATTGCCCACACTGATCTTTAAGGAAACAAACAAGAAATGCCAAAGTTTTTCTTACCTTTATATAAAATTTTGCATTTTTTTTCAGTGTAATAAGTTAAAAGAGAGCTGCAGCTGTCTTTATGTAGTTGAAAATTTAGTTTGTAAGAAAGCAGAGGCTATAGGGTTAAATATTGATCCTTTTATTTCCAGTTCAGTAAAAAGATTTACGTAAGGGGACAGGGAAAAATTCTGTCCAAAGCTTTAAAGGCTGATCTTTAAAAGAGAAAAATAATTGAAAACTCCACATGCAGTATTTGTCATGTTCAATGAAATCCAAATATCTTACTTGGAAATATATTCTTTCTCATCTTTACACATACAGCCATGATGCCTCAGCTGTACATTGCCAGGCAGTGATTATTTCACTCCCTTTCTTCAATGAATGTGAGAGGCAAGGTCCTCCCAAAACAGTCATTATGTAATTAGTTTATCTACAACTAGTGTAAAGCACCCTCCCACCCGCCCTGGTAAAATGGGAGGGGATCATTGGAGGATCTGCTTACTGTAAGACAGAGTCCATTCTGGTTTTCTTGCTGCTTTTCTTCAATGCTGGAAAACACATGGGTTGAACTATTGTTACTTTTCACTTGTTAAGTAGTCCTTTCTCAGAGTTAAATCCAACAAGACTTCTCAGGAATCAATATCATAAAACTAGGTTAGTCTCTTGTTAAAGCGGCTGACTTTTATTTTTTCTTAAGCATCATTAGTAATAAGGTTTTTTTTGTATTCAACTAGTTGAACATCTCCAATTTGAAGACAGAGATCTCAGGCTGATTTTCCCATTCTTTGAGGAGGCTCAAATGAAGGGAGCCTGAAACTCAAGACATGAGCATACAGAATCATAGAACAGAATTATAGAGTCATTTACGTTAAAAAAGATCCTTAAGATCTATGGTTCTAGTTTTATATGAAATAATAAATGCGTGTTCTCCATCGAACTATTCCTTTCTATGAAACACAGATAAGAATATGAATCATAGATAAGAAACACAGAAGTGTTCTTATGTGAGTAGTTAAAATAATATTAATTTCCAGTGTCCCTTATAGCTTCAGTCCCAAGTACCAAATAATCGATTTCAAAACGTATTTTGATTTTAATTGTCATTAAGCTGTAGTCTTCAATGACTAAGTCTGCTCTGAATGTGAGAGAATATGCACATATGGTTTCCCTGGAAAAGAGCATTCACAGAACTATCACTCTGAGAAAATATTTGTATGCCAGTTTTCCTTTAATAAATAATTTTCACTATCAGTCTAATTGATAATTTCTAACTACTTTTCCCAAACTCTTCTGTTGTTTACATCAGTCATATGTTTAAATGTTTTTGTATACAGCAAGAAAAAGAATATATTTCAGATTACTCTCTCATCACATTTTGTAAAGCATTATAAACATGCAAAGCATAGGGAGACATATCAATATATTGACAAAGGTGAGGCAATTTTATTAGACTTTTTTTTTTAATATCATCAATAATTTTTTGTATTTTGAAAACACAGGCCCTGGCACAAAAAAGCAAAAATCTGGAAAACTCAGTCAAAACCTCTTTTTCTGGATAAAGGAGAGAGGGGAGACTATTTAAATAAACTTCATAGATGGAAGCTTTGGATTTATTTTCTGTGGAAACTGAATTTTTAAATACACTTTTACAAAAGCTAATCTGCAAGAGCATTGTACCAAATATGTTCAGGAAACAAAGGGGATCTTCTATCAAAAAAATCATCAGGAGACAAGTGAACACAGGCAAAAAAAAATCTCAGACATGAAGAAGCAGCTTATTGCAATGAAAAGAATGGTTTCAAGTTATCAGCTGCAGAAAATTCAAGAGAGATTTCTGGCCAGCTCAGGAAATGAAATTTCCTATCACTGATAATAAAGGCATATGAAGGTTTTCTTCTGAGAAGAGAAAAGAACTGTTTAAGGATTCTGTTTTTATTAATATAGATTAGGCTATAAATAAAGTTACTATTTTGAATGTTAGAAAGTATGAATAATAAGTACTGCAATGAATTAAAGAAACAGTTTCAAATGGCATCTTCCACTAAAATTTGTATATTTTTATCAATCATTTATTACTTGGGGTCAAATTCTACCTAATCTTTCTTCACGGACAGTTCTCTCTATCATTATGAGTTTTGCTCATCTGTATTGGCACTCCTGATTTACTCCCAGGTGCAGCATTCAGCTTGCCACCCTCTATTAAAAACCTGATAACTGCTGCTTGCACAGAGTGACTGATAACAGCAGCCATGTTCTGGAGGCAGCCTCTGTATTTGATACACAAAACTCCACGTTTGTCTCTCAGTTCAGGACCTACAATGCAAAGGGAACTCTGATGTCCTCAGCATCATAGTCTGGTCCTCAGGATAGCAAGCATCCTGTTCACCTTTCTGTGCACAAGTATAATGATAGTTTTATATATTCAGTGCAATCATAGAATCATTAAGGTTGAAAGAGACCTTTGGCCCATCTAATTTTCTCCCTGCTCAAGATCATTACATCCTTGAGGTCCTCCTGGGTTACCTGGCACTTCCTTCAAAGGTGATGAACTCTCACTATTTGCCCTGAGTTCCAGCCTAAGTTCTCTGTTCGGCCAGGCAGGTTTCTTCCCCATCAACTCATCTTTTGGTACACAGGGACAGCGTGATTCTCTGCCTTTCAGAGGAATTCTTGAGGAATTCCCAACCTTCCTGGACTCCTTTTCACTTCAGGACTGGCTCCCAACAGATTCTGGCAACCAGTCTCCTAAAGAGGCCGAGCAAAGTCTGTGCTCTGGAAGTCATGTACCAGAATGAGGTAACATCTGAGTGTACCAGCCAGACATGCACAAATCAGGCAGGAAAGTTTCTGTGATGCCTGCAGAAGGCAATACCTAAGAAGTACCACCCCTTGGAGAGGTAGCCGGGCAATTGATGAACAGTTCAAATCACATCTCCTCTAAGAATGACTAGTAGAGATGATTTGCTACCACCTCCCAACCTTGAATTATTTTTAGATTTTAAAAATATTCAGTTAGCATTAATCAAAGGTCTGATTTCAGTTAAGACAATCAAGAGATGATCAAAATCTTGCATAAAATTAATCCTATAACAAACATTTTGGGGTTTGTCCTGAAACTTCTGTTTTCCCAGCAATGTGTCCTTGAAAAAGATCTTCCAACAGCATTTCTAAATTTCAGTGAACACGGGAAGAAAAATCTCAGACTTCTAGATCTGCCAATAGCCTCACATATAGGGGTCTTGGTCCCACAAGGGATTGCCATACTGTCCCTAATCCCTGTTCTGGTGGGGGAAGGGGGTTAAGAATCAGCATGCATGTCCCCTGCATGGCAGCAACTGCTGTAGTATCATGTTGTCATAATCCTAAAATGCATAGTTAGGCTTTTTGCATTAAACTTATGTAGTCTTATATACTCTCTGAATGAAATTTCAGTCTCATATGGAGATGCATTTTTAAATGTCTCAACTGAGTTTTTCAAGACCTTTAGGATAAGTAGTTGCTTCTCTGATTTCATACACTGCTCTTTGAAACTGATTGAGAAGAACATTTATGTACGGTCAAGGAAAGGCAAGAATTCTAGCAATTTTGATTGTAGTAATACATCTCCTTAGTGGTTTGGTTTTGGGTTTGTTTTTTTTTTTTTAACATTTGTGAAAAAGAGGCAGGTATCTATAACCAGTTCTCATCGCATGTAGTTTTATGGTTCCTATTTATACAAATGCAGGCTACCTTTGAATCAGGTAATTATGGTATGAGGACATACCCATGCTTTCTGTATCTTGTACTTGTCCTTTCTACTAATTCTCCATGCTGTATAATACATATACAGAAAGCATTCTCTGCCAAAAAGCTGATCGTCTTCCTGGTATAATCTGGAAGTTTAAATCAGCCCAAGAAATCCAGAAATCTAGTCTGCTGAGGAAGATCCTGAACTAGCATAAACTGGTCTAACAACACAGAGATGAGTAACCTACAAAACCTAGTCAAGACTAACATAACGATTCTAATAACACAATATTTTTAACAATAAGAATAAAAAAATCTTGATTTTCGCAATTTTCCAGAGCTTCATATCAATGTTTTCCTGATATAAAGTTGATAGGTCTGGTTAGAGGTTATTGCAATCTAACATAAAGCTTCAGAGTCCAACCTGTGTGTTCAGAATGTGTGTACTGTGGTTGTTATGACAAGAGAGAAGCTGTAGCCCCTGAGCACATCCTTCCATATAAATTGACCACTCTGTATTGCCTCTGGAGGAACTGTGCTGTGCAGAACACCACTGGAAAGTAGTTAGCCTGTTTTGTCTGTCTGATTGCTTGTTTTCTGGAGCTTAAAGGAGATATGTATGAAAACAAGAAAACAAAAGAAAAGGCTGGATTTTCTTGCTTTCCTAGCAATCCTTGACTGCTAGACTCCCGCACAGTGAATATATGGGTTTAACTCCTCCACAGAGCCTCATGTGTCTAACTGGTTTTATGAGACTTGTCTATGAAGAGAGGATGCTAGGTGAGCTTTGGGCATGGATATCTCCTCTTGCACTGCATTTTATTTTTAAGTTTGGGATTTACCTTGCTCTTAATAGCAATAAGGGCATTGTTTTTATCATATGAGTATTACTGTGAGAATTCATTGGGTGCCTTTCCTGATACTGGTAGATTTTGGCCTGTAGGGAAATAATCGAACAAAAGTAATAACTGCAGAGGAGTACTTTGTGTTAGGATAATGCCACCACAGAGAAAATACAAAAGTAACTAAATAGTATGATTTAGAAAGGATTTGTTTTGTAGACAGCTGAGCTTGTATCAAGACATAAAGTGTATTATTTTTTTTCCACTTCTTTACATTATTATCTGTTCATCTCATTGAAGCATCCTTAGAGATCAGATTAGTCTGAGATTTTCATAGTATCAGAACATTGTAAATCAAAAAGTTTAAATTTAAATCTAGACATATTAGTTGTTGAGTGGAACAGAATAGAACTGTAACAGCAACTATTAGTCACTTATAACGACAATATCTAGCCCTTGGGTTGCACTGGCTGGTGAGTCATGAATTACTAAGCAAAGGAGAGTTGATTAACAACATAAGTTAGCACACAAGAGGTTTAGATTCCCACAATGGATAAACTGCCACCCTAAGGAGATTTCAGTTCTCTGTGGGATGGAAAATGCTGCATCTACACTCTACAGAAGAAAATACACCACTGCTTTTCATTACTGCACAGGGAAGCCTACAAGTCTAACCTGGGTTAGACAGGTCTAACAGGTTTGAAGGTGGGGCAGGGGGTAAGATTATGACACTTGAACCTTATCTGTCACTGGCAACCTAATGAAAACTTCATTATTTGTGTCAATCTGAAAGGGTTGTTTGGGGTTTTTAAAACATATTTTTTTAAAGAACATAATTCTTTTAGAGACTTACACTGCTGTAACGAGACATGAAGGACATAAGGAGGAGTTACCTCCATCATAGTTTTTTACAGCAGGTATTAAGAAGAAACTGAGCAAAGTAGTCATTACTTATCATAGACTGAAGTTTATCTAGATGTAAATACTGGAGTGGAGTGACAGTTGATATGCTAACATAAAAAATATTTGGACTCCACCAGTATTACAGCAAGATGTACTCTGCCTCATTAGCAATGTATATGCAATGCCCTGACAATTCAATTATTATTTACTAACACATTACCACTGCTAAACTGCATTTTTCCCTTCTCTAGTTTTTTTCCAGATATAAATGTTAGCTATTTAAATTGATATTTGTTACTTTCAAAGGTATATAAACTGCTGAAGAGGTGCTTATTCAAGTGTGGAGGAAATATATTAGCATATTCTGCATTATGCCAGGTAAGTTTATATGTAAAGTAATATCAATTGCCAAGTTACTAAGGGTTTTTTTGGTATCTCCTTTCCCGCCACCTTCTATTATACATCACCTTTTCTTATTTTTCTAGTCTTCTGACATACTAGATAAAAATAACCTTGAAATGGGTCATACTCCAAAGATTTTCATTCCTGGTTTTGATGTCAAGAGGATTTGGTAGAAAAATCACTAAGAAGGAAAAGACTGTGAAAAATGCTCTAAAGTCATATCTAGTCCTTGTTCACCCCTTATTCCTTGTGCTTTAAAGGTTTTTACCTCAGCATCTGTCATATCTGCCAAACTGGAGTTTATCACATGCACTGATTATCACTGCCACGTTGAATTTAGCCAAGGGTAATCTTACGCACCAAAAGTGTTAAAAGTAACACTAGACTTGTGTTTTCTGACCTAAAAAGCAGAGACAGCAGACCTCCAGGGCATAGATGGACAAGAAAGAAAAGTGTGTGGTATTATGAAAGGAAAAGGCAAATAATGAATTAATCCTTGGATTTCTTTTGTGGAAGTTACTGGTTACATGTTCAGAATAGTCAAATAGCCTTTTCATTCATCCTGTTTCAAGACGTGGACGTTAGCTTAGCCTGTCTGTACTCTAAGAACTGAGAATCTCCTTAAAACAAAGGGTCTAAATCGAACTCCCTCAATGCTGAATGCTGTGACACAACACTTTTACTAAAGCTGGCTGTGACAAATGGTGAGGCTCTGAACTTTAAAGGACAGTAGGCAGGTTTGAATTATTGTGCTTTACCTAGTTAAAAATAAGGAGAATAGCCATTCTCATCCATAAGAATAGGCCACTTAGTATAATTAAATTCTGGCAGACCACATACAGCAGGTGTATTTTAATTAAATTTCTCCTTTATTACATCAGGAGCTGTATGCAGTCCCTGTGGCTCTTCTCCACCTTGCTCCACCGCTTTCCCCCACCAAACACCCCCTTCTGCAGTCTCACCAAGTAGCTGAGATACTCTCCAGGGAAAGGTTAGACAAAACTTACAAGTAGGCATTAGAATTTACTAGAATAAATAAAATTAAATAAAACTCAGCCATGGGAAAATGTGCCTTTTGAGGAAGGAAAAATGTATTTAAACAGTTAGTTCATGGAATAGAAATAAGAGGACTCTTAGTCCTGATCTATAGATTCTATTTGGCAGCACCTTCTGAAATCACAATATGAAAAAGGTATCTTAAAACTAGTATGGAATTTAGGTTTTGAAATAATTTTAACATGTTGTTTTACCCTTTTCACTGATAGTTGAAGTGCTTATAAAATGTATTTTTACTAGTTGATGTATTATTGACATGTACTAGTGCTTGCAAATTCATCCGAAAAGTAAATTTATATACATTTTACTTTGTTGGTTGCTAGACATCTATACATAAAATACTTCTAATATGTTCTAATATACTGAAAAACACAAAACAAAGACCTTCACGGGATATTAATTACATTAGTTTAATGCAACCTAGAAATTATGTTTTAAAATATAGTCTAGGACTGAAAATAAGTTTAAATTTGAAAGTATTATCTAGTGTACATGGAAAAGAAAGTGAGTGCTACAATAACATCACAAAAGGAACAAACTGGAACACAAATACAAATATACTTTTTGCCATATGCCCTGAATGAATTCCTACTCTATTAATTTTTACTCATTATGGCAACATTTTGTTTCCTTTATTTAAATTTCATTTCCTCTCATTTCTTCACTGAATCAAATCCTTTCTAATTTCTCTAAATGTCCCTACCTTTTAAGGAAAAATAAAACCAAAAACCAAACAGAGCATTAAAAAGCCACAAAAGGAACCAGGAACAAGCAAGTTGGCATTTCACAGAGAATCTGTATTTGCTCATGACCCATACTTTTTATAGTATTTGCAATGATGAGGAATCAGGATATGTGTTTAAAATCTTCTTTCTCTCTAACCCACTAACTAACATGCAATCTGCTTTTCCTTGATTTATTGGTTTAGGAGTGTGGGACTAAAAGAGGCACAGGAAGAAATGTTGAAAAAAAGTGTCTCATTACCAGAATAATTTCACGTATATTTTAAAGTATATTTTCATTTTCATCACATGAATGTTCAGATTATTCAGACAAATGTTTAACAGGATAAAACAATCTCGTAATTAAATATTTTGTAAGGGAATAAGAAAAAATGAGGAGAAGCAAATTTAGGAAAAAAAAGTAAAAAATAGATTTTTAGCCCAAAGCAAATTTCAACAAGAACCATTTCACTTACCTTCTGCATTAGTGCAACTTTTTTTTGAGCTGTTGATACAAAAGAAAAAATAATATTTTTTCATATTATAGTGTCCCATAAGATCCAGACTCTTCACTGCATTTTTGAATATGAGTATTTTGGAATTACTAAACCTGCAATGTTTCATTCTGATTTGTTGGAATGGCCCGAGGCACGGTGATGTGAATCACTTAAGAAATGAAACTTTGTTTTGCTGTGGTGTACTTCATATGCAACATGTTCTGTAGGGCCAGACTGCTCACAAACCTCCTTACCCTGTGAGATAATATTCACATCACACTTTGCACTCTGAGGGACATTACAGGGGACACAGCTCTGCAGGGATGATGCTCCATATGAAGGAACGGGACAAGACAGATTTCTTGCTTTATAAGGGAATCCATGTGCTGTAAGGATACGTAACCTGTTCTTTGAAATCCTTGTTCTAAATGAAAATTCTCTGCTTTGGCTAAAATAAAAGTTAAATTAAGCGTATGTTAATTTTTGAAAAGAAAATGTATCTTTTGGCATTATACAAGGCTTCTCACAGAAGTCAGTTTTCCAGAAGCTACATTTCCTGTTGTGAAGTTCCAATGGAAATTTTATATCCAGCTCTTGTTATAAATAAACTTCTTAAAATCATTTAGATTGTGTTCTGACTGATGCTACACATGGCTATAAGAAATGTATTGGACTGGGTATTTTAACACATTCTATTCCCTAAAGCCAAGCAGAAGAGAAAAATGCCCTGAGATGTCCTGAACAGTCTGCAGAGTGCCTGGAGATCCTGGCGTTAGCATGTTCTGCCTGGGACAGTGAAACTCTCAGCATCCTCTCACACTCACAAGGACTATCGCCCTCTGCAACCCTGTTCATTTGTGTTAGAGGCAACAGAGCTGCCTGAGCCATTAGCCCTGAAAGCTGCAGCACCAGCCTTTGAATTGGGAAATCAGCTGCTTTTCCAGAAAACAAAACTGAAAACAACACACCACCCACATCACCACCCCCCAAAAAAAAATCTGCTCATGTTTTGCTTGGTTTGCTGAACGCTTTATCTATCTGAGACAAAATGCATCAGTGCTTCTGACAAATTGGCACTACTGACAAGATCTTGCTTCTGTATCAACAGGAAGTTTGAAACTATGGAGCTGACAAAATTGAGCAGCTCTTGTAAGTGTCTGTCCATATTTCTGCACTTACAGAGATAAAACAGAAAATGTCCATACCACAAAGACACAATCAGTTAAAGGAGGGAGACAATGAAAGGTGGAACAAAGTTGAGAGAACATGTTGAAAGTTCAGCCTCTCTTCATCAGAGCCTGGAGATGCAGCAGATTTTTCTGGCACAGTGTGCATATTCCTATTATTAAGGTCTACAGGCCAAAATAAAGGAAAAAAATAAATAGTAACTGGCTTCTCTCACACATTGGGTAAATGAGAGTCCATATGAAAATCCTCCTGTGCAATAAGCACATCATTTTGCTTTCAGTTTTGAGAAGGAGAGAGAAGGAAGATGCATTCCCTAGAGCACCTCAGAAGAAATCTGCTGGGAGTACTCATGCTGCAGGGACTGCCATTGGGACTGCAACTCACGCACAGCTCCTCACACTCCTGACCTGCTGCATTCTCTAAGGTGTCAGGGAAGCCAAACTGGAAGAAGAAAAGCCACAGAAAAAAATGCAATATAGGCTGTTGCAACTTTTCATTGCCCAAACACAGCCTCATATATTCCAGGTTCTACATATATATATATATATTTTGGGGAGGAAGTATCTTACACTGCACAGATGACACGAGACACATTCTTTACTTCTTCATTACTCATCTCAGGTATCTTTTATGTTTTCTTCCCTGCTTTCTGTCTCCTATGGATTTACAACCTTATTCCAGTTCCCTCACATCATTGCCACTATTGTCTTTGACTTATGCATGATGTCTTATCTACTTTAACAAGATACTTAGCTTTCTCTTTCTACTTCAAGATAATTGATTTGAGTTAGTTTTATGCTAAAAAGAGTGCATTTCTATCAATCAGTCTCCATATCTGCAACAACTTCATTCACCATGTAGTCAAATGCCACTTCTACATTTTAATAAAACTTTCCACATGAGAGAATGTCTTTTAAATTCACTTTTATGTCTCTTTCTAATTCTACGATAAACTGTTTGGTTGCCACATGCTGGATGAATCTAATTTAGATTTTATACTCACTTGCATGATGGTATAACAGCTCTGGTGAGGGAGTGGAGTCGTTACAGTAAAACATCTTTATGCTAATTGCTCAGTACTAATGTGTAATAAAATATTTGTACGGCAGCTGGTAGTCTATTTTGTATTGTCATCAGTATTTGCTGGTTTTATATTAATAGATTAATCTTTAATAGACTTCTAGTTGACCTGAGTAAAAACACACATTTACCTTGCTCTTTTATACTCCTCTATCAGTCTGTTTAAATATTTGCATTGCAGCATCACTGTGTATATAAATGATCATATGGTGTTTACCTTCCACACATGTGAAAGCACTGCGTCTGGACAGAATAGTAATTCTTAAGCCTCATTTGAGAAAAGTATGTCTAAGTAATGATTCTGATATACACCACTAAAATATTCATAGTATGCTGTAGCAGAGTCTTAAAATGCAGCACAATCATAGAAGTTTCATAACCCTATGATTAAACTGGTTTCTCCTCTTTAGATATAAGGAATAACTTGTCTTGTATTGATTTTCATAATACAAAAATAAACCCAGGAATAGCTACACTATTCACCTTATACTATTGAAAGTTATATTTGTGTATTTTAAACATACTTCATAGTTCTTTATTCCTGGCCTCTGGACTCCTTTATTTTATACTTGTTCTTCATTCCTTCATCTGTGTTCTATTCTTTTGACAGAACCAATAATTTACTTTATTAAATAAACTTAGGGATAGAATATTTTTTGTGGTGATAAAACATACTTGATTTGGGAGTATATTTTAAAATTCAAAACTGAAATTTCTTCCAAAGACTTGTTGCTTTTCCTTGTTTCCTCCAGACTTTGGAGAACTTTGAATGCTTAATAATCTGAATACAAAAACAACCTCCTATGGATATGGATCATCCTAAAAAGCATAAAAAGAAGGGTCAAAAATAAGTAGCTTAGTTTAAATTGAACAATGGATCTTGTTCTTCATCACGGTAGTTGTGACAGTTGTTCATTCTCTCAAGAAAATTCTTACTGCTTTAGTGAATTATGTTCACTAGAATCTCAGAAGGAAGACTCATTGCAAGACTTAGAGTGCTTACACACATTTCATGATGTGGTGTTAATTTGACAGTCACAGGAATCTCTTGCCTAATTCAGAGCACTGACTGCACTACGTATTTCCAGAGGGATCTATGTCCTTAAATTGACTTTTCTACCTGAGCATGTACTTTAGATTGAAACTTCACTGTTAGATTGTTTCACCATCTCCTATGTTGCACAGTTCCTTACTTTGAGATTAGTATCATTAATTGAATTTATTGTGAATCAGAGTAAAGCTATTAAATCTGGCCTTAAATTGTGATGGTACACATATCAACTGGAGCAGCATTACAACATGGTGAAGCAGAGTGCATTAACATTCACAGAACTCGTATATAAAGCAACTTGACATCCCTTTCCTGTGCTTGGTAAAGACTGTATTTTGAGGAACTATTTAGATAAAGCTGTGAAGATAGCTCTGCTCAAAAGTGGTCTTCTCTAGAAATGCTTGCAGACATTCAGTTCTGTACATTGCTCTTCGGAGACAGAAGGAATCAAGGAGTCAGGAACTTCATTGTAGTTTAAAAAAGATGCATCAGAAGAGTAAATATTTTTTTACCTAATAAGATTGTTTAAACAGTTTCCCAGTACTGTTAAACTGTTTCCCAAAAAAATAACTGGAATTATTTTAGTGAAAAGCAGTGTATGGGCAAAGGTCTCGCTCTTATCAAGGTTATTGATTCATATAAAACCTGTCATTTCTTCAGCTATTATGTATGCATACATAATTCTATAAATATATTGCAACTGAGCTGATGAAGTTTGGTTTTGTAGAGACTTGGAATTTCCCACTCCTTAATAAGGATGACATCACACATAGTCTTGCCCTTTGTTTCCTTCCTCTCACAAAGCTGGAAGAAACTGCACAACTCTGTAGCTTTTAAATTTTTGTCCCCTTTGATTGAAATGCATCAACACGTACAGAAGATATGAGGGCAGGACAGCAAACTTAAACCATGCAAATTTGCTGCTTAGGAACTAGATGCTACCTGAGAGAGACAGAAACGGCTGAGGAGAGATTTTCAACTTCAGAGCAACCTTGCTGGTTTTTAAGCCAGACCTCCTTAAAACAAAGTTTTTCATGAACACCTATGTTTACAAAAAAGAAATAGCATGGTAACAAAAAATGCAGACCACTCGTAAGAAGAGAAAACAATGGAAATACTCCATTACATAAAACTGTCAAGTCCTCAATAATAGTTACATTTTCAAATGCATTTCCTTTCTTTTCTGTCTTCATCTTCTGAGTTTCTTCAAAGGGTTTGTTAGACAACTTAATAATGTAACACACAGTTCATTGTGTTGAGAGTTCAAAGTGCAAAAAGGAAGGTGGCATTCTAATTAGTCTTTTTTTCCAGAACATGATGATCACATTTTATAACCTCTTGATTATTATTTCCATTTAAAACCATGCTTCCTTGTCATTTTTCTCCTTCACCCCTCTTGGTTTTGTAAATAAAGGTGACTAAGTCACCCTAAAAAAAGTGCTTATGAGAAAGTCCCTCTGATTCTGTACCCTGCCAGCACTGCTACCCTTACTCAACCCATCTATGAAAGTGGTTCTTGAAAAGGGCAGCCTAAACCCTGTCTCAACCAGGAAAGCATTTTACTGGAATTCATAGTGCATTTCAGTAAGGGTTCCCCGTGAAAAAGTTTAGAGAAAGGGGCTTGAGCTTGTCTGTGGCCTCCCTGTGAAAAATAATGGTCCAGAATCTCTCCTATTTATGTGATAAATTCTGCTCTGCCCATCTATTCTGTCTCCATCATCCCCTTTTTGGTGGTTTTCTCTCCTAGAAAATGTGTTGTATTTGTGGACACCATAGGGACAACAGTTATGGTACGGTCTTGGATTAGACAAAGGAAACTCCCCAACAAAATATGTTCTTTTGTCCTAGCTTCCTATTTAAAGCACTGTTAAGGGCACTGTGATCTATATTTTTTCCCCCTGATTTAAATGAAACTGAAATACATCACTTTTAAGTTTCTCTCAGAATTAATGGTTAACTCAGAATTGAAAGATAGATGATGATCAGAGACTAAAATGTGTTTTTAATGCAAATGAGGCGTATTCATTAGTGATGAGGATTTTCTGATTGCAGAATAACTAAATATGAGAATCTGTGTAGAGAAGTTCTCACGAGTCTACACACAGGATATGTGTTGGGAAGCTGCAAATAAGAGATATCCCTAGCCCTGTATCATTAGAGGCTAAATGTAATCCCATGCTCAAAGTTCAATACAAATATATTTTGATTCTTAACAGCACTTGAAAGCCTCACTGATCAATTTAGCTCTGATGCCAAAGAAAACTGGAGTATGTCTTTGAATCTGAAAAATCCACACAGTTCCACAGAGCCAGAATATTTCAGAAAGCATGTAGTGACTAGCTTATGACCCAGAGCATTCTGACAATTTTATGTAAAACAAGAATGTAGGTCAGATATAACATTAACATGAAAATCACTATCTCATGTGTCTATTATTCATAATGTCTAGAGTGGTCTCTCACTCTATTCATGCTAAATAACCTTTCCTCCATGAATGGATAAATTCACCTCCAGGCAGAAACCAACCATAAAAGAAGTCTAAACTTAAAGGCTGGAGAAAGTTATGAACAGTTATTCATTATCTCAACATGAGCTGATAATTAAAAAAAAAGTCTAGAAACACTGACTTAGAGTAATTATAGACCCAGAAGTCTCAAAATTATGTCAGCTTTTAATTTCCAACTGATTAATCCATTTAAGACCTCACCTGTAGTAATGCAAAAAAATCTCTAGATTCTCCAGCTTTGGGCTATTGGACTGTCCTTTTTCACATAGCCTTGGGCTGAACTCTGAGCTTCAGCACTGACTGAAGCATATATCACTCCTGTTAGGCTCTGCCTATGTCTTTTTATTTCCCTGAATAATTCCTTCTTGTTTTTATTTCCCTTCTCTGTTTTTTGTTTAACTAAGCTGACATGACGTTATCACAGCCTTCTGTCAGCTTTAGCTGGAAAACAACTTCTCCTACAGTGCTGCAGTGAATTTGTGGCAGAGGGACAAGTGAACTGTCCAGTTTCTGTCATATGTCTTTTTTGTCACCAAAAAACAGGCTCAGATTCAAAAAACACAAACCTCAAACCCTAAATGCTTACACTCATCTTTGTGATTTTTCTATTTTTACTCAGAAAGAATGACTTTTAAAATCTTTAATGTAACTAAATTACTGTAAAGCTTTACATTTTCCTCTTAAAATCTTTCTACCATCTAAAGGGAGTGAGTGATATTGTTAAGGAGAGATTAATGAGTATATTTCAAATATTTTATTTTCTCCTCCTTGTACTATTAGAGTACTCCTTGAGTACTATTCTAAAACTGCAAAAACATACCTAAAAAGTACCATTTTAAAACTGTAGAGCCATACCTAAAATATTTCCTGTGACAGCAAAGAACATCTACCTGTCTTCTTCTGTTATTTCAACTGATAGTAATTCCTATTTGTTTCCAGTATTTGGAAGAAAAGGCTTAAAATTGTAAGCATAAGAAGAAGCAGAGCTCTCCAAAACACTTGGTTTGACATGGTGGTTTTTGTCTAAGATATAAAATTATAACATTATTTTCATTTTTATTTATCTTTAGAATATTTTAAGCAGAATGTTCAACTTGTCAGTAGTTATGAATGAATATGCATAATTTTAGCTGTATCAAATCTTTCTTTTATTTGGAAAATATGCAGTGAAGGTGTGCAAAAGTAAACCTTTCCTCTTAGGAACTTTGCATACCGGACAGACAATAAAGTGAAGCCTGGCCTCTTCTGTTAGGAGAATATAGACTTCTGACTTGTTAGGCTGCTTTGTGAAACTCTTCAAACCACCTTTGTGCTTAGCATTATTTAAAATTGAGTCAAAATGTTAATATATATTTCCTCTTATATAGATGCAGTATTCTAATATTTCAGCCTTTTTGTTAGATGTACGTAGTTTATCTGGAATATATGTGGTTAAGAAACGTCAGTTTTAAAACTTTTGAACAGTCTTGTTAAGTATTCTAATCATGCTTATTCTGTTCCTGGTCTGTGTGGATATACTTTATATGTGATCATGAGATATTAATTTTTTTGTCCTATTAGAGAAATTAAATTTTAATAAACCAATGTATTTAATTCTTCAAGTCAAAAACCTAACACCATATAGTTGAGTCTATTCAAAATGGAAAAATAATTATTTAATTTAATCTGTTCAACATGCTACTTATATGTTTCCAGAAGGTAGGCTATTTATTCCACTTCTCCCCATGCTGAATTTGAAGTCAGTTGTATTTCTGAGAATTTCTTAAACACCTCTTGCCTACAAGTGCCATAAACCTCCAAACATGGATTTGTCTGTGGGGGTACAAATGAGTTTCTCAGAGAGACTAACTTCTACACTGCAGGAGAGCTTATAAAGAGAATCCTTATCTGAGGGAACTTCAGTTCTCATTTTTACCCAGTTCTACCATTTATTGTGCTCTTTAGAGGCCTTAGTTCATTAGGTACTAAGGACTCCAAAGATTTCCTTATAAAATACACCACAGGGAACATTGCTTTGAAAGAAATTCCCATCAAGCTGTCATCATCTGGCAATTATACCAATGTTTCAATTTCTTGTTATGTGGTACTTTCTCCTCAGTGAATTCTCATGAGTCGCACCAGAACCCAGGCCAGACATCCTTGCTCCAAGTGAGCAGCACTGTGCAGGCTGCCTTGTCCAAACCATTCAGATTTGCTAATTCAGCACTGATTCCAGATGAACTTTAATTTAATTCATATGAGACTACACAGTGAAAATTTTCATTAATTGTTTAACATGACTGTGGAGTATTGGTGCTCTAGGAAGGTGAATTTTGCTTCTCTGACAATTTAGCTGGATGTTTCATCCAACATCCATTAATTTCAGTCCAAAGATTTCTGTTGACTTCTACAGTCTTTGGATGATGTTCTAGAGCTCTAATTGGCCATCTGTATGCATATTTGCTATGGCTGTCCAACATACTGGATCTGGCCACTGCATATGCAGATTCCAAAAACCATTTCTGGTAACTCACTTTAAAAACCTATATCCAATAGCTATTTTAATATAACTTACTGAAAATATGACAAAAAATTCAATGAACTCCATATCCAAGCATATTAGCATATCCAAACATGTTAGGATCTGCATTTAAAATGTGTACAGACAGCACTAGGTTCATGAATTTGCTTATAGAGACCTTTCAGCTCTGGATGTACAAGGGATCTTAAAAACGCTATGCATAGTTTTTCTTCCAATGAGAAATTATATATCTTTTTAAAACTGTTGAAAAACTTTTAAAAAAAAATTCTCACTTTGCCACTTGAAATGGCAGTTTGCTATGCTTTACAAACAAAACTTTACAAAAGCTTCCACAAAGGTTGCTAAAAATCCCTTGAAAATATATGCACAATTCTCATTTGAAAAGATGTTTAAATTAATAAAAATTAAGTGAATCTTTAGTTATAAAAGCATAAATAGAAATTCTTCTACAGAAATAACAGTTTAATCATAGAAATAACATAATAACATTAATTACATCAAAGAAATCATCATTATAAATATTATTCTTGTTAACAACAACAACAACAACAACAACAACAATAATAATAACTTGCCATGGAAAAGAAAATAACAGAGAGAGAAATAAGAAATTAAAAATAAGAAAGGCAAGTGATGCAAGTGAAAGCGACTAAGGGACTTATGTCCAGTCAGTCCCTAAGCAGCAGCCTCTACACCAACCATTCCCCTAGTTTATGGACCACCACTGTAAAACGTCTGCAACATGTCCACAAATATCCACAAAATATCCACTAAATTCATTTGGTCCAAGACTTGGGACTCCATCTGTTCTGGTGGTCAGTCAGGAGAGGAGACAGGAGGTGCTGTGTGATATTCCTGGGCTCCAAAAGCAGCTCAGGTCCTGCATTTGCACTGCTTCTTGTAAGACTTCTCCTCCATCAATTCAGGTGGTTCCTGCTATAGTAAAACCTGTAATATGTGACTCAAATCATGGATTACAACAATTTAAAGGTATTTCCATTACAATCTCCACCCTGGTCCCTTTGGGCCAGTTTATAATGTTTAGCATGGCAGTAAACTCCTCCACTTGTTCTTAAACTGGCTAGCAACAAGGGACTCCTGCTGCAGTAATTTCCACAACATACAATTCAAATTCCGGGTTCCAGCAATTTAAAAGTTTTTCCATTGCAATCCCAACCCCTGATTCCTTTGAACCAGACCCCGGGGTCTGACATTGCAGTGAACTTCTCCCCCTGGCCCTGCTCCACAGACTTGGGCTTATCCACAGACTCTGGTCTCTTAGGTTTGTTCCAGCTCCAAGCGGAGCCTTATCTATAAGCCACAGTCTGTCCAGGGATATATCTAATGCAGGCATGGACTTATGCACAGCTACAGTCACTCTGGGGTGCAGCTGTTCCAACATGTCCTTCTCCACATCCCACAACACCTTCAGAGATACCCCTGCTCAGCATGGCTTTACCCTCAGCCACAGTCCCTTGAAAAGTAAACCTGCTCCAATATGGCCTTACCCAGGGCTGCAGTCCCTCCAGGGGAGACCCTGTTCTGTTATGGGCTTATCTGTGGTAATATGTTTTAAGGTGTTCCAGCATGACATCAGATACATTCCCTGATGCTTCAAGGTGTACCTGCTGTAGCGTGGACTTCTCCTTGAGCCACAATCCCTTCATAGGTACACCTGCTGTGCCACAGACATTACCATGGCCATAGATGCTCTGATGTGTTCCTACTTTGGTGGACTCATCCAAGGCCATAGCCGTTGCAGGGTGTCCCACATGGACTCGTCTATGAGTCCCAGTCTCTCTGATTCAAGTTCACAAAGGAGTCCCAGCCTGTTCAGTACAGCAGCAGAGAAACAGCAGCGATGCTCTGCCCATCTGCCACACCAGCCACATCACCACTGCTGTGATCAGAATGTTCTCAGCACAACACAGTAAGGTGATCAGCAGTACAGACCTACAGCAAGCAGCAAAGCCAAGAAACAGCAACTAATGAGCACTAGATTCTAAGACACAGTGAGGTGAGCGAGCCCCATGGCCAGCATAGGAGCCTGCTGATTCGTAGCAAAACAGCAGTGACAGCTATAAATTCAATATGGCACATTCCAGTATTATCTGCCATTATCTTGAAACCTTTGAGCCCCACATTGGGTGCAGTCATGGTTCTATTCCAGACAACAACTAAGCACCACGCAGCTGTCCTCCCTCTCCACAGCAGTGGGATGGGGGAGAGAATTGGAAGAGTAAAAGTGAGAAAACTCAGGTGTTGGGATGAAAAGAATTTAATAGGCAAAGCAAAAGCTGCATACACAACCAAAGTAAAACAAGGAATTCATTGACCACATCATATGGGCAGGCAGGTATTCAGTCACCTGCAGAGGACCAAGGCTGCATCCTGCATAACAGTGACTTGGGAAGACAAACACTATCTCTCCAAATATCCCCCCCTCCTCCTCCTTCCCCCAGCTTTATATGCTGAGCGTGATGCCATACCATGTGGGATATCCCTTTGGTCAGTTGGGGTCACCTGTCTCAGTTGTGTCCCACCCCAACCTTTTATGCACCCACAACCTCCTCACTGGCTGGGTCAGGTGAGGAGTGGAAAAGTCCTTGACTCTGTGTAAGTCCTGCTCAGCAGTAACAAAAACATTTCTGTGTTAAGAAGACTGTTTTCAACACAAAACCAAAACACAGCCCCATACCAGCTACTGTGAAGAAAATTAACTCTATCCCAGCCAAAACCAGCAGAACTAAGAAAATTCCTGTAGCAAAGATAGCAATTTTTCCAAAGCATAGCCATAAATGCTTCTCCCTATAAAAAATATTTTACTAAACTTAAAAATTCTTCATAATGGTTGTCCATATGCATGGAACGTGTTTGGAAAACAAACTTTGTTTCCTACTGTAACCGTTTATTTGTATGTGTATGCATGATGTCACATCAGGCAGTAGATTAACCAGAGTGTGGACTCTTTTATATACTTACTATATATACCTATTACATACATATAAATATACATAAACATATATTTTATATATAGTAATATGTATTATATATAACAATATGAGTTATTTTTTCTCATTCTCATGAATGATGAAAAAGAAAACATTGCAAGAAATAAAAAATTTTCATTCTTCTTTGACTATCAATATCTTTGCTCTCAAAAACTGTATTAATACATCTACTTTATGAAGAGCAGAATAAAAATGGTACTAGAGTTGAATCTGAGAGACATACACAGGTTTCCCCAAGACTCTAGTTTCCATATCTAACAAAATGCAAACCACAGCAGAAACCTCAATTTTAACTTGCCTGGATTTTGTGTAATAATCCAGACATGGGCCAAATATCTACCAAATATGTTATTCCAGCTGGCAACATATTTCATTTTCCTGGAAAGCTATATGGCAATAGCAAACCATTCAGTAAGCTTTCATATCCACATTACCTTTTAAAGATATTATTAATATAATCTCTCTCTAACCTATTCAGTGGAATTTGGTTGCTGTAATCCAGGATTATATTCTTAATTTTTCTGATCTGTGAGACATATGGAATTTTTCACAAAGAAAAGCAAATATGCACAAAACTAGAACCCAAAAGAGAACTATGATCCTACTTTCACATTGTTTTCGTTTTGCATCTTTTTTAGCAGCAGCAGTGATGGTTATATTTTATTGCAGAAACAAAACAGCAAGTGGGCAGTTTGCTAAAGAAGGAAATCTAAGGCAAGTTCCAAAACTACTTGGAAATTCAGACACATTTCTAGAACAGCAAGTTATTATTGTCCACTAAAGAGAAGGAAAACAAAGCAACTCATTGAACACCTTTCAAAGCATATGATAGAAGAAATCTGAACAAACAGAGATAAGAAACAAAATTGCTGTGTGTCTGTTCATAAAAATTCCAACATCTTCACAAGTAAAGGAAAAAAAAAAAACCAAAAAAACAGAGAGAGAAAATTTTATCCCCCTATTGCCGAGATACAGTATCTCCCATAACCAAAGTGCCCAGGAGAAAAACTGTCCCATGATGAGCTCAGACCACAACAAGGTCATATCTGAGGTAACAAAACTCAGATAACAAAATGGTTTTGAACAGGTCAATGTAGCAGAAAGAACATTATATCTCAGATGAACTGTAACAAATGGGACAGATCCCAGATCTAACTGGGGTCATGTTGCTAAATGTAACCAGATAATGTACCAAGCAGTGTTAATGGAAAGGCATGGCTCTTTTTGCCCTGTGGGTTAACTACAATAGCTTTTACCACTTAGATCAGTGATACCTTGATGCTGTAATTACTCACTGCATGTGACGGTCGATATTTGCAATGTGCTTATTTACTGCCCACTTTCCGGTTGGAAAGCTGCTGTGGAAATTGCAGATGGCTCGTCGTGTTGAAAATAAGTCCATGTAATTTTTTCTTCTGCTATTTTAGAGGAGCAAGCAATTTTTCAGCTTTGCTGTGTCTCCACAGCTCTGTGAACCTGCAGAATCATGAACATAGAGAAATCTATGAATTTTGCTGAAACTTAATAATTACTCTACTGTTAAATATGCAGCATGTACAGATTCAGAGGTGGATCAGGGGGGTGGGGGAAGGGATGGGGGCACAAACTCTTAAGTTTTCTTTACCTCAGAGTATAAAACTGTTCATTACATGGATTGAAGTGTACTAAAAAAATAAATTCTGGCCATTTGCTCTGGGTATCTTTGCCATGCATAAAACTAAAGATCAAGAAACTCTCTGTCTTTAAACTTCAATTCAATGCTATGTGACCCCCGAGCAAAGCAGAAAAGTAGAATTATATCCAGCCATCAATGTGTCTTCTCCTTTTTGGAGGTTCAGAGGACATGGAAGAGTATACAGTACTGAATAATAATATCCTGGTGTTTATGGTTCCTTCATGCCAGAGGAGAACTGTGTGCACGTAAATGCTTCTCTTGCAGTCTAATGAGAGAAAGTTTTGGGTATCTTTTTGCACCATATTTTCCCAGGACCTCTTTTAGAGAAGTTATAGAAGCTTCTGTCTCAAGCTTGTAGTAGATCCTTGTAGTATTCAAGGATCCTGAATACTACAAATAAAAAAATTGCCTACTCTTCACTTTAATAGATTTTAGATTACTGAGAAGGGATGTATCAAAAGGTGGAACATTTTGGTCTCTTCAATTGCTTTAATTTGTGCTAGAAACAGTCAATGTGTACCAGCTAACAAAAACTTCTACCAATTTGCTTCACTATCATAGTGTTTCTGAACTCAGATTTCAAGACTTTACATCCAGAAGCATTTCTCATTTCCTGTTATGGATTGTCAAGTAAGAATAAAATGGGAATAGATGTCATTCATGCAAGGACATAATTTCTCTTGATATTAAACCCTTTTGTTTTTGTTTAGTCTTAATTTTTAGCATGTATGTAAAGTAATTATTGTTACACCTAAAGGTATGATTTGACTACAAAGCTACGAGAGGAAGTGACAACAATTTTTTAGAAGTTATAAAAAATCTACCTTATACATTTGAAATAGCCAACAATCCTTCTTACTCTTAAAAGTGCTAATAGTTTTCTACTGTATTTAAATTTTTCAAAGCTTACATCCAACATACTATGTCATGCTCTGAAAACAACAGATCGATAAAGCACTAATGAGTAGTTTATTGAGGAATAATATTCGTGGACAGCATAAAGGATCTTGCAGGTATTACAGAAAACACTTCCAATAAAATGCTGTCAACTCTTCACTATAGCGAGTTTAAAATAGCTGACATTGTAATATGACATGCCATAATAGGTCTATTCCAAACGAATGGCTAAAGTAATAGAGATTGAAAATGGAGTAGTTGCCCAATTTCTGCAAGTATTATTTTTTTTTTTTTGGCATTGGATGACATTTTGAAAAATGTTTGCATTTTGGAAATAAAATTACTTTTCTTGCCTGTGGCCAGCAGAGTTGGCTCAGAGCTGGTGGGCAAAAGGGGCACTCAGGAAGTTATCTCATGGTAATCTTATTGCAGGTTGATGCAGAGGGAACTTGTAGTCCAATAAAAGCAAATAATACATTACTTTTATGCATATTTGAACTGTGTGGAATTTGCCATTTTAGAAAGAGACTTGGCAGATTCTCATAAACAAAACAGAGACCAATAACAACACATTGCCTATGTGTCTCTTTTAGCTGAATTCAGTGTATGACAGAGATGCAAATCTCACTGTTCTTCACAAGCAAGGAGCTGTGACAAGGGCACTTTAACCCAACAGCTAAGCTGAAGGGACACAAGGAACTATTACAACTGCAAGCTATCTGAATCATGAATGAAATTACAATCAGCTCTTGGGAAAATTGTTGACAAAACCTCTGTATCAGACAGGCTAACTCATTAAAATCAGAACCATTGGTCTTAACAAGCTTTTGTGAGAAAATTGCTTAGATCCAGCATTGATTCCCTCACTAAAACAAGAGAAAAAAGTCAGAAAAACCCGTGACCCAATGGTTAATAGGACAGCTCAGAGACCAGATGAGCCAAGGTCTTGATGGTGGGGCTGTGACCTGGAAATGGCATAAAACAGTCTAAAGCTTTGAATCAACTTTCATCTGGTTTTCCAAAACATTGAAACAAAATATTTTCACAGTATTAAAAGATCTCTCTTTCATTCTAATGAAAGAAAAAGAAATTCTATTATTTGAATGAAAAAGACATTTTCTTTTGGAATGGTGGAAATGGAATTCTGTTTCAGTTAGCCATAAGGAATTTGTGCATTATACATGTATTATTGTAATAAGTGGAAGGTATAATCAAATGTGACTCTTAGAATTTTTTCAATGTGTTAAGTGGCAGAACATTGTGTCTTTGTGTCCCTACCTAGAACAAACATATATGGTGGCACAGTTCATCCTGCTAAAGTTCTGGAAATACCAAGAAATCCTATGTCTGTGTGACTTCTTTATGTAATTTCTGCAAGTTATGATGTATTTTGTTAAAGACAGTGTCTGAGAGGAAGAGTGGAAAGATTGCCTCTATTCTTATTCTGACAATTTATTTTGGATAAAAAAGCCTCTCAAAGAAGGGGAAAAAGAAGTGCTCCTCCTAGGAATAACTGGAAAAGCCCAAAGTAATGCAAATTATCCACTGAAAAACAAAGCTGGTTCCTCCTGAACAAAATCTGGAAATATTTTGTGAGGAGTAGAGGTCTGTCTTCCAGTGCATGGATTTTCTAGCCTCAGAGATGGCCATAAGAATATTTTCCAAGGTGTTTAGGAGACTGAGCCAAGTTTTTCACACCCACAGAATCATCATGTCTTACACCACAAGGAAGTATGCTTGGGAAAAAGTTCTAATGATGCAGAGGGAGAGGGAAGCTTAAGGAGTAGAAAGCCTTTAGTGGGTATTTAAAGAAAAGGTGGACAGATCATCAAATCAGTTACAAATAATAATTTTTAATTCTAGGAGTAACTAATACATTTAAGGAAACCTCTGTCCCCTATAGAGGTGCTGATCACCCTTTTCTCATATTTGACCAACAGATTAACATAACTCCTTTGATCAAGAGCAATTCAATATCTATTGCTCTAGATATTTATAGCTATCTAGATAGAAAGATAATTCTACCTCTCATTTACTTTAATAAAAGACTGCATTTCCCCTTACAAATCTTACTCCTCTCTCATTAGTAGTTGTTTTACCTTCTTGGCCAAACATTTCCTTTTCACCGTGCTCCCCCAGGTACCACTGTGCCTCCCACCTACCTCATGTTCCTGGTACTCCTGCAACCCAGACAGCAAATATTGCAGGATTTTTCCACCCCAAGACGTCCTTGTCCTGATAAGTAATACAAGTGCTAAGGAGAAATGCTTTCTATTTGTCATATCATGTGTTTATGTATTATCCAGGCAATCACCTACCATTGAACTAACTCTGAATTCATCTGTGTACATGTAACACAAACCTTTTAAAGGTAGGGTGTAGTTCTGTGAGGACTTCCTTCGGTGAAGATGAAGAATTATGTGGCTCATTTTAGCAAAGTTCACCCCCTCAACAGACAGCAGTACATCCTAGTAGACACTGTGAATTTCAAACAAGTGTGAAGCAATATCAGCAAGCCCACCATTTCTCAGGGCTTACTCGAAAGCATTTAGTAGTACCTCAACTGTTTCAACATTTTCATATTCAAAAGAGAGTATTAACATGGGTGAGCATTCACAAATCCTTCTCTGAATATGGTAAATAATTTTATGAATAACAATATTAAATCTTTCCTATCTTTAAACACTGCATGCTGTATAGCATTCAATTTTCTGTATCTGTCTTTAGAAAAAATTCTGATATGAAATTGTTCCATATTGAAAATCTGTTCGCCCTGATGGTATCAATGCATTGTATAACCTTGAAAATACCTCCCATCAGTGCCATAGTACAGTGTTTATTTGCACATTAAAAATCTGTTTTACAGTTTTATCCCATGTACATACTGCACATAAATAGAGTATTCATTTAAATGTCACCAGACATATGTCTAAGACAGCAAACATTCCAAAAGAGATAGTGAAAATGACATTATGATTACTTTGAAACAGCATCATAAACTGGCATTACTGTGGCTAGAAATGAATCATACGAGAAAATAAAGTTATAGTAAAATTCACAATCATTATAAATCAAATTATATTGTCTTCTGTGGAAGTTGCTCTATTATTTTATGAGATCAATGAAGAAACATAGTAAATAATGTGAAATCTAGAAGTAAATACACAGTTTATTATACATTCCATGATTAAAATAGATTAAAGCTCAGAAATGGCCATGTCCACCAGTTCTCTGCTATCTATACTTTTCTGTTTGGCAAGATGCATTCTTTCTCACCAAAATACATTGCAATATTTTCCACTTTTCTATCACAAACAAAATGCTCCCACCGTCTTCAGATCAGGGTGGCATACTGCCCCAAGGCACATTTGTGCCATCTGGTGCTGCCTGAGTCATTGCACACTGTTCCTCAAAGTGAGTCAGAAATACCTCTCCTGTCTCTTCTTGTGAACCAATATCAAATTTCATGCTTTTGGAGTTACCCTGTGGACTGCAAGTCACACCCTTCGTTGTGTCTCGCTGCTCACTGCCTCCCCTGCATGGCCAGGTCACTCCACGCCACTCAGCACAGAGGTTGTCTCCAGGCAGGACTGCTCTACTGTCAGTGTGGGAGCAGACTGAGCAGGGTCACCACACGTCAGTCACAGCTCCAGTACCTCCTGGCAAAGGGCTTTGAAGAAGGAATAAAAAGGAAGAGCGGACAGCTCCTCCAATGAGGATGTCTGGTAACTGGGAAAGGAGTAATACCGAGGCAGGGGGCCTGGAGGATGCAGTGTTGCAAAGGGAAGGTCTGGGGGGAAAAAAAAGAAAAAGAAAAGAGGGAGGAATATCAGGGACAAAAGAAGGACAGGGGAAATAAAAACATAAGAATGAACACTAAGACCAAAAAAAGCAGAAGAAACCATTCTCTAATGGGAAAAGATCGTCTGTGAGTTCATGTCACATCAAATGTAGACATTATTCCAGTATGCAAGAACCAATGACAAAATTTATTCTATAGTATGCCACCTCTTTGTGCTTCTGTCATTTCAAAGAACTAGCCTGTAGGAACAGATAGCTGCACATCTTTCCTTCTCTGCTTCTCTGCTTGACAACATAGCCTTTAGAAGAGGAATGATCCTGTCCGGTTCCTCAAGATCAAAATTTTCATCTCCCTTCACAGAAGAGTGCAGTAGCCATGAGCAGCAACTGTGTTTCTCCTTCTATTCTCCCCGTTTGACTTTCTGGCTTATCCACAGTATCTGGTAGGGCAACAAAAGCTCAGATCCTGGGTACACATCTGGTGTCCTGGAGGGGAACTTCTGTCCTACTCCTGTCCACCCTGTCAGACACTCACTCCAGCAGACCTTTAAAGGCACATTGCATCTATTGCATGGGTATAGGATATCCAGACAGCATTAATTCTTAGATTTTTGAGTGTCTGAGTTTATTCTGTGTGTTTTAATACTGTGCAAATCAAACTGAATTTTATGTTATTAAGGACATAAAGATGCCGTATCCCTTTCCAGTACAGCAGTTAATCAGGCTAAGAGACAACCTTATGCATAATCTTTGTATTACTGATAAAATATTGACACAAATGGATAGCATTACAAAATGGTCTAATCCTTTAAGAGGCTGAGTGCCCTGAGAGATGCACAGCAGACTCCGCTCCAAATGAAATTAGTGAGCCTCTAAGACCCAGCACTTCACAGGACCAAATCCTTTAACTATGTTAAAAATGCTTTCTACAAAAATAGTAATGGAAAAGCTCTAACAACCAACCCTTCTCATTGTGCCAACGCAAACGAGTAACAGATTGGCAACAGTGCACACTTAGAAGTCTGTGAGGCAACACAGGATAAGGGGTGTAATTAAGGATAAAGTGTTGTAGAGAAACCAAGGGCTACACTGTAAAATGCTTGCTCTGTGGCCAGTCTTCTGAAATTAGCAGTACTACCCATGGGAATGAATATTCACTAGTTCATCTGAAGCTGAGGCTGTATGAGACATTCTTTTCTGGAAGACCATACTTTTGCTTTTTTCTGAATCATTTCCAATGTCAAGCCTCTCTGTATGTTGTGCCAGTATACATATTTCTGTGGCTCTGTAGTCACTTGGATTAACAAATCCATCTCTTTAGGGTGAACAGAGAACCAAACATTTTATTTAGGGTTGGATCCAGAGCCCTGGAACGCCTCTTGTCTTGGTCCATTGTGTGAACAGCTCTTTTGGCACCAGGGAGAGGATAGGAAGGACTGAAGTAGTAGATTCTACAATTATGCAGTCAGCTTCAGATAAAATTGAATGCCAAAAATGCAGTTCCATTGCCCACTTTCCCTCTTCTCACACTGCCAAGCACACATCCCGCTTCCACCTTCGTGAGAACAGCTCCTTCTAGGGGTATGGTTAGATTTAAAATAGGGATAGGAGCCTAGCCAGGATAAGTGCTTTGGCAGGAATCTGAAAACACCTGGGAAATTGGAGAAAGGAGTGGAAGTTGCGAAATGCCCAAGTTGGCCATAGCGGTATGGATGCTCCATGTAGAACCACAGACACTGTATGGCATTATAGCTTGAGTCTAAATTATTCCTTTGCATTCATCTTTAGCACAAAAATTGTTGGAATAGATTTCTGTCAAGGATCTTCTCTTTCAGGAAATTAAAGGGAAATGTTATTCTTCTACCTCAATTTCTCCTAAGGGGTTGCTGTAAAAGATTCAAATTGTAATTAACAAAACATCAGGAAACACATCTCCAGGTTTTGGCAATATGTGTTCCACAGCTGTGGAATAATAAATTGTTCACACTACCAACTGCATTATTCAATCCTTAAAATGGTGTTTATTACTAGGAGTTAATGTGTACAAAATGCTGTCTCTGTCACAAAACACAGGTGTGAAACACACTGTCCCAGAGCAATACATAGCTCAGAAGCTTAGGAAAATATTCAGAAACTGATGAGGCATTTCTCACAGCATACTATCAGTAACTTGCAATTACTAAGAGGAAAAATAATTTTCTAGAATAATTTTAAGTCTGAAAACCAAAAATAACAGTTTTACATCAGTCAGCAATGAATGTTGCAAAAAAACATTTTAAGATTTCTAACCTTGAAGCTCTTTCTCATGGCAGCTTAGTCTTAGAACTATCTTGGACTAAGAAATACACCTTCTGGCACATCCTTAGGTCATTACATGCAGCATACTTCAGATTACAGTGATTAGGGAACTCCAAATTCTAAAAATTCTTCAAGTCAAACACACTGTCTTTTGATAATTCTTTATCTCACGAAGACAGCTCAAGGCTCAGTGCTTCCATTGGATTAAAATGTAACCCTTTGGCCTGAAAAAACCATCTGTTGCTCAGATAAGTATGTCCTGTATACAATGATAGTCTTTTGTTGTTACTCCTGATAAGGAGGCAGTGCCCTAGAGGATAAGCAAAGCATTGGAGAGCAAATTTCTGTTAAGGAAAAAAACCCCAACACATAAAAACCCAAAAACTTTTTTTTTGAGCACTTTGTTCTGCAGTCACTCAAATCAGACAGTCCTGCATCTTACCCTGAAGCGTCTGCTGCTGGCTACTGCCAGAGATTGGGCACTAACTTACAGCAATTCTTAAAGAACTAATGGAATCTCAAAAATTAGTGTTTCATGTATGATATAACCTTAGGGACTATTTTAAACATTCAAGCATGTCTCTAGTTTCTACACCATCTGTTATAAAACAGAGGTCAAACCTGAGAGAGATTTCTGCCTCTTTACAGAAGCAACAAGAGACTTCTGAAGGTCATATTACCCTTAATGCCTTCTCAGAGTTTCTCATAGCTTTGGTGGGATGACCTTAACTTCAAGGGCAAATTCCATCTCCTAAATTGCCTCATAAGTCTCCTATTGTTGCCCCAAATATAATCTCCAGTTTAATTATTTCAATATTATATGATAATTTTCTCAAAAGACTGCATTAAAAAAAAAAAAAAGAAAACAGCAGAAGAAAAGTCAAACTCATTGTTCTTTGTACTAAAAATTATGTCTTCAAAGTGAAGACCTTTACTTTTTTGGGGATGGCAGAGACAAAAACAAAAAATAGGAGAATGAAAGACCACTCTTCACAACCCCCACCTGCCCAACTGGTGTGTAAAGGTCACATCAGGCCTTGCCCTGTCAGCATCTGAACATAGTGAAGAATATGCTGAAGAGCCAAAATACTGGATTAAAATGTTCCAGGGTCTGAATTTATATATTTTCCATTCCTTTAGTTTGTCATCACATCACCTAAAAATAGCCTGAACTCCAGCTGGTTTTCTTTTTCCCCTCTTCTTCACTCCATAATTAGGAGATAACTCTTATTAGAATAAAGTTTGTTCAGGATTTTTTTTTCCCTTTTCATGTGAATGTCAATATCTCCATATTAAACTAGGAGTTGTCTGCCAGACACACTTCTTTTTCACTGAGATATATTGGTCTCATTCCTTTTTTTGTTAGCTTCTTATTTTACTCCAATAGGGGAGTAAGGTAACTTGATTGCAGTACTGAGCGTGTAGAAATTTTCTTTCATCTTTTCATGCTTTTTAGCAGGCAGTTATTCATGCTGGTTTTGGAATTAATGGGCTGCACTTGTGGTCTCAGGATGGTCATATCTTCTGTAAAGATGATGACCGCCTGCTATTACAGTCTACTGTAATACTCAACCTTCAGCAACTCTACATCTTTATTTAGCTGCACCTCTGGCGTGCCTGAGAGCACTCTGCTCTATGACTTGATCCATCTGCCCTCTGCAGACCTTGAACAGCCTCACTAGGCTCTAAGCACACCTGGACTGAACTGAACTGGGCCTCGCCCCTTACCACTCTCAGCCATGTCCATCCCCTCTGCCATGCAGTCCTTACAGACCTCCTTTACACACAACTAAGAGCCAAGGGAACCCACATACCTTTGAAGTGGAGCTACATTCTGCCAGTAAATTGAGGCAAAGGGAGAGGAAGGCCTTTTCTCTGATTTGATTCATAATGCTCTTCTGAAAACCAAATGAGCATTCTTCTGATTTACTTTTAGTTCTGTGTGTCAGCACCCAGCATCCCATTTACTTGGACGGTTTACAGAGCTCTGCTCCCAGCACCTTCTACAAAATTAATATTTTTTTATTAAACACAAAAGATGGCTGTGTTTGGGAAAGTGTCTAACAACTGACTGCCTACTTGTAAGCCAGCTGTTTAAATTATCTGAAAGGCTACTACTTCACCATATGTTGGAGCAGAGTATTATGTTGAATACATGTGTGGACAGACACTTGTATAGTCAACATCCAGTCCTCAAAATCCTCAGATAATAGAATTAAGGTAGTATTACCATAAATTAATTTTTTTTTCTGAAATACTTAGATCCCAGTTTTCTTTACTGTTCTTCCTCAAACATAAATTTTCCTGTTCAATAAATGAAAAAAAATGCCACTTATTTCAGAGATAGTCCATATATTCATCATACCACAATTCAGTTTGAATAGAAACAGACATATATTTTGTGATTTCAAATAACAATGATTAATTTTTCCAAGTAATTATAATGCAAATGTACTTGCTGGAGGTGAAAGATTTCATTTCTTGAGGGCATCAGGAAACAGTCTTCAAAGATGAACACACACAGTAGATCTACCCTTTATTTGTGTTTTCAGCATAAGTGCATGTGGATTGCTTGACGCAGCTGATTACTGCAAGAGAAAGGAATGAAGTTGTTTCTGAGAAAGAATTGAAGTTGTTTTGATCCAAATTTGAGAGGTACATTCAGCTTCAGTAACTCTTTAATTATTTCTCTGAGGAAAGTTATCTTTTGGGGATTTTAATTTTTATAAAGATAATAGGTAAAGAATGAGGGATTGCATTCTATGTGATTCTGTTTGGGGGAAAATCATGGAACCATAGGTTCGTAGACTGGCCTGGGTTGGAAGGGACCTTAAAGATCATCCTGTTCCAGCCCCCTTGCCATGGACAGGGACACTTTCACCAGGTTACTCAGAGCTCTGTCCAACCTGGTCTTGAACAATTCCAGAAATACAACATCCACAACTTAAAATGGGAAAATACAATTTATCCAAAACACCAACAGTAAAATACTCTAGCCAAATTCATCTACTTATGAACAGTAAATAAGAAAGAAAATTTTAAATATGTAGGGAGATATAATCATCCCTGCTTTTGAAAAATATAGAAACACACACATGTGTCATGTTGTGAAAACTGTGGAACAAAATTACAGGGAATTTAAAGCACCTGTTTAATCCCAGAATCTAGCTCTGGGGGCAAAAATATCTGACTTAAAGCAGTCTTTCCAGGTTTCTCAATATCACAGTACCATTGCTTTCTTACAGTGCCTTAGTCTCTGTCAGAAAATGTACCTTTATCAGACTCCTGCTGCATAACACTGGTATTTATGTTTTGTAGTTTGTAGGGAGGTGTGACTGATGGGAAAGATGGAGCATCTCTTGCCTCTCCCAACCATTTTCTCCCTCCTCTCTCCACCCATCCCCACGCTAGTGATAAAACTTGTTTGCTAACAATATCAGCTTAAAAATTCTCAGGAACAGAACCTCTTGCTGCTGGCTCTTGTACTCCAGCTCCAGACCTGGCTGAGTCTCTTCAGCTATGCTGCCACAGCTCGCAGTACAGAGAATTAGTAGACGAGATAAGGGAGCTAGTCCAGATTATTTTTGTTTCATTCATTGGTTTTAGGCTTGATTTGGACCTGTTCCTCAGTTAGCTCATGCAACTGCCAAAACTTTGACCTGTCAGCCCATTCTGCTTCTTAGCACATTTTAGAATTTGTAGGAAAGGGACAATGTTAAGTGGGAAAGAATGAAATAGAGAGAGAAATACCTTCAAACAGGGTTTCTGGAGAAACTAAGTATCATGGGAATGGACCAAAGGGTTAACTTTGTGTTACCTTCTAGAACTACAACTAACTCCTTAGGATGGCAGAGTGGATAACAGAATAATTAGAAAACAGATATTTTCTTTATGGCCTTGGGAAAATAACCAGGCAAGCTAATAAAAATAAATCCCTATTCCTTCTCTTCTCTTCATTTCCCTTCCCCTCAAAACACATCCCCAGAAGTCTCCCAGTTGCAAACAATCCTTTTAGGGTAACTCCCTTCCTCTTCATCCCTTTTGTTTGGAGTTAAGGCAAGAAATGAGAATGAGTCTTTCACACCTAAAATGTCACCTCAGTCACTGCTGCTGTCACCAAAACAAATCATTCTGATATATTTCATATGTTTTTCTTCTTAGAAAATAATTTCAGATGAAAACATTATTCATAGTCCTTAAATAGAGGATGTGGTTAAAAAAAGAGCTTTTTCAGTTTTACTGAAGTCAAAAGGAGTCATGTACCATTGATTTTCTCGGCAGCAAGCAGCAATGAAATGATATTCATAGCTTATGTTTTATTTTTGACATAAGAGGAGAAATACTGGTGCTGCAAATAGCTCTGAAAACACATGAGATGTGAAAATATGCAATTAAATCTCTTTGAAGTGTCTGGTAATGACAATGAAACAACTTCTGCAGTAATAGAAAATCTACCATTGGTCCTTCTGTGTTCTAAGGCCCCTTGAAAAGCATTTATCTATGTGAGTTGGTGAATCACAGCCTCACTGAATGTTGCATATCGCCAGAATGGTCCTAGATAGTTTTAATGGACCTTAGAGTAATAATGCTTAATAAATTTAAAATGTATAATTTTGAATTCAGAAAAATAATCTGAATTATAAAGAGAAATTAAGATACTGATTAACTTAAAGTCAACAACAGTACATACTGATTAATATAGCATTTGGCATACCTGGCCATCAAAAACCAGGGTTCTTGAATGCAAGAGTGATAACAGGAAAGGAAACATGAAAACCTAATACATAAAATATGAAGACACTTCTGAGTGAATAGGTTTGGAACTTATTTTTGAAATGCATTAGAAAAACATCATAAAATCAGACTCACAGAAAAGAATAAATACAGTTGTAATTTTTATAGTGAAGGTCACTTCACATTTTAGATGATTAATTTTATATTTCCTCTTCAAAACACACACAAATTTATTTTGTTTTAATTCTAAAACACCAATTCCAAGATAAATCTATTTCTTAGCTTTTCTTTTAGGTGAGAATAGTGCAATGATATTACTTTTTTTTTCTGTCAAACTAATACAAAACCTGAAAAATATAATTTAAAAAATGTGTAAAATGAAAATTATTGCAAATTTCTGGTGAAAATCACATTTGTAGGTAACAAAAATATAGTTTCTTTAAGATTATTTATGAAACATACTATTATTTTGTATTTCACTTAGATGCAGTTGAACATGGAAGTGTAACTTAAAAAATGTTTTGATTCTTGCAGCTATGTACAGAGACAAAAATCTACATGGAAATTCTGAGTGAACGTAAGTCTAAAAAGTAATTTTTTTTTTTCCTTTTAATCTAGATCACCACAATATGACCTAACCAATATTTTAAGTTCTCTGTGGCCTTATAATATTATACTCATTGCTTTCTGTCATCTTCAGTTTTTCTTATAATAATAGTTTCCTAAAGGAAAAAAAGAGAATGTGAAATTTGTACTTGCTACAGTCATTATCATTAAAAATTCAAAAGTGTTATCAAATTCTTCACAGTTCCCAATTGTTTTGTATTCAGAACACATGGAGAAAGATGGGCTCAGGTGACATTTACTGGATCTCTTGTTAATAATTGGCTTTTTGATATATGACTACCAGACTAAAAATGCTACAGCCTTCCATGAAGGCTGTGTTGAAACTGCAATGAAATGGTGTTACTATTGTGGCAACAGCATGACAAATTTAGGGTCAGACCTAGAGGATCAGCTTTGGTACGTGAAATGAAATTAGAAGAGTCACACAAATGCATTTTTTGTATGTAGTTACCAATTTCATTTTGATATCTACTTTTGGACTACCCAGACAAATAAATTCGTGTGTTCATGCACAATGCACAGTTACAGGAGCTAGGCCTTAAACGTTTTCACCCCATTGAACTTTTGCTGTGATATTGCCCTGAGTCAGGGAGGTATCAGAGGATCCTGAGCAGCCACCACTGCTGAGAGCATGCAATAATCTCTGCACATGAGTAACACTGCATCCAGGACAAGCTAGGCAGACTAGAAGTGGCAGAAAGGTCTGCCTGCTGTTCACATCGTAGTTTTGTGACTATATGATTCCACTTCCCCTCCACCTGCCTCAGGGTAGGAAAAAGAGTCTTTACTCTGTTCATGCTGTTCCGACCTGCTACTGTAGCTCCTGGTGAGAGCAGTCTGAGAAGGATATAGAGAAAACAAAGCAGGAGTCTTTCTGCTTCTTTGTGAAGCTGTCTTATGCCATCAATATCAGATTTATGGGGAAATAATAAAAGGCAGAGGAGTTACCATTCTCTGTTGTGGAATTTAGGGGCACTGATCTAGGAGAAAGTAGCCCTGGTTTTAGGCTAATTTTCTGAATTCAAGAACATGTCTGCTTTTATCTTGAGATTAATATAAGTGCATTAAATATTCTGAGAATACAGCTTTTGCTCAGTTTGAGAATTTTAATTGAAAGAAAAATCTAGGCATTGATTTTTTAGAAACCTTTATTTGAAAACACACAAGCTCTTACCCTTAGTACATGACTACAGTAGGAAGATGCCCCAGTAGTTATTCACATGAACTAGCATTTACAGGCAACATAATTTCTGTATTGCCAAGAAACTTAACTCTGTTTCCTTCAGACAGAGATAAGCTCAAACAATGAATTTTAGATACTGCAATGCCATTGTTGTAAGGGTTTATGTAAATTCTTAGGATTAAAAATCTTCAGATTCAGGCTCAGATGCAGTGTCTAAATTGTAGGTGCTCAACTGGAACAGTATCATGCAGATCAGTAAAGGGCAAACAAAATAAACAAATATTGTCCTCTAGCTTTATATGCATGTAAATGACTAGGTGAGTATAACCACAACATGCTCCAGAACATGGAAATTAGCCATAGTATTGAGGAGAAGTGCAGTGAAGGGTTCCTGTCCTCCCACCTCCTGTTTGGATTCTGGGCACACACACAGACAAACTATGGTTGCCTCCTGTGTAGGTGACTGCATTTGGGGGAAAGCCTTCATTTAGCCTTCATTTAGCCCATTTGTGTAAAGATGAGAGAATTTGGCTGAACGCTGTTAACTGTAATCCTAAAAGAACAAAAGAAGCTGCATGTAGCAGGTACTATCTCTTACACTAATTACAATACATGGTAATACGGGCAACCTTTGGAGAAGATAAGAAGAATTAGCCTTAAATTGAAATCTCTAGAGACTATTTTAGTGGCAATAAGAAGACTAACAATAAATCTGCAGTCTCCTTGTTTCTTTTTTGGGTTAGCTCTTTGTGATTTGTTTTATAAAGACCAGAGTAAAGCAATTAATAATCTTGTCAGAAAACAACACAGATCAATAATAATTCATTAAAAAAACAGCACAAGTTTTTCCTTTCAAAGTCATATTAACATTTGAATATCAGTAGAGTTCTACCTTCTAGAATATGAAATTTGCATTCAAATACCTGATTATCCATGATGTATATCTTTGTAGCTTTACAAAGAGTTGACATAAGCGCTTCATGATTATAGTATAAAACAATTTGCTATAAAATATTCCCTTTAGGGATAACCAACTTTTAAAATAAGTAAATATAGTGGTCCTAAGCAACTAAATTTTACGTTTTCAGGAAGGAGGTGTGGAATAGCATAGATGACACGGAATAGTATCACCTTTTTATTGTGCTTCATTAATGTGACAGCTGAGCAAGGAGCTGTGCAGTACTATCACAGCTGAGTACCACCTTAAATTTTACCAAAATGTTGTATTTTATAGTGTCAGCATTTCATATTATGATTTCAGCCCTGGAGGTCCAATGTTTTTATTAATACTTCATCTAATTCAGTATAATTATTAATGGTCTCTTACTTTCATGACGAACCATTTATTGCACTGAAAGACAGGAACAACTACATTGTAAGATATTGCCCATTGAATTCTAAGTGATGGACCTGAAGACATCAAAGATTGTTTGATCCCATGAATTTTTAACAAATATCTTTCATTTTCTCTAGAGAATCGAGGACTTGTCTTCACCAACACTTAGGAGGTAAGGAAATGTGTAGAAAACACTTGCCTACCCACCCACTGAATATTTTACCTATTTAATTGTTTAGTAGGCTTCATCCCACACTCATTTTGATTATCTTTCATCTTTTTTTTTTTTTTTCAAATATTAGTATTCTTTTCCTGCTTCCATTCTAGAAGCACTGAAACAGGTGAATTTACATGGCTTTTCTGATGCCATCATATGATCCTTCTATATTACTGAAATGTTTCAAAATAACTACTGGACATCACAGATAAAAATGCATCAGGCTGGTCATACTGGCTGAAAGTTTTAGAAATTCCCTGTGAGTTCAAGCAATTTCAGTGTGTTGGAACTGGATTTAGGGTAACTGAACCATGGTTGGTAAACAACGACAAGATACAACTACATTTATCCTATATTAAGCATATAAAGTATTTAAATATTTAGTTTCTTAAACTCAGATAATCTTCGTAATGTGTGGAAAAGTCTGAGTGGTTAGGAAAATAAGAATTTTTTACATTGTTTTACCAGAACACTAGCTATGTGCTTCATGTGTACCCTGAAGTGATTCAAGTCAGTCATCATGTAACTTTCCTTAAAATTTATTAAATCATAAAATAACTACCAAAAAATTCATTATAGAAGGTACATGAAAATATACGAAAATCATGTCACAGTGCACGTCTTGCTAAAATGCAGGTACTATTCAATGTAAATTTTTTTCATTGGAAAAAATACTCTACAACAGGTTTTATTATCTGCCAAGATTTCTTTTTTTAGACTTTGGAAGAAACAGAAATAAGCACACTTTTTTCAATAAACTTCATCAAACTCTTAACCTTGCAAATGCAGAATGCACCTCTGAAGGTTTTTGGAAAGTGCTGGGACTGAAAGAAGAACTCTGTGAATACATGTGGAATTGATCTAAATAAAATTAAATGTATAAATCTACCTCTGTCTCTGGATTCTAAAACAGGAAGATAACAAGAACTAGTCCAAATCAGAGGAATCTGATAGCGTGAGACAATAATTCACAATTTGTAATATTTTGAGTCATGAGCAAAGAAAAATTATTCCGGTTTTGTATAAAGTACTTCACCATCCTACATTGAATATAAGTCTTGGAAAAATTATTTTGAAGTGTTTTTTGTTGATATTCTCTACTCAGAGGTGATTTCCACCATTGAGATCTATAGATTAAATAAATTATGACAGAAGAAATATTGCTAAATCTTAAAAGTAAATATAAATTAATTTTGCACCAAGTTCATGCTTCAAAATCCATATGGTGATTTATATGCCTAACTTCCTATTTAATAATTTCCTATTACAATAATTTAACTAAAAAGCACAACCTAAATTAGAAATTGAACTGTAATCTATGTGATGTTCATTGGTCATGAAAATAAATCCACACTTAGTCTTGGAAAGTTTGTCATCAATTTCTTCAAAAATATTATTGAAATTAAGGCTTAATATAACTCTTTTTAAGGAAATCTCCCAGTCTGAGAATTCCGGAGGATCTCTGGTGGTCACACTCCCATCACCAGAGACTTCCACTGCTGCCACCACAGCCCCTTCACAGCGGGCAGCTCCAGTGACCAGGGGGGTCCCCACTTGACTCCCGGCACACCCCACTCTCACAGTCAGCCAGGTTTCCTGTCTGGATCAACACCAGCTTTCCCATAGCAGAGTCTCAGAAGCTTTGTTCCATAAAACAATTTATTCACAGCACAGTAACACAAAAAAGCACCCGAGCTGGTGCCTCCGAGGGGGACCCCCAACAAAGGTATCCCCAGGATTTCACACCTTCACAGTCTAAAGGTGCTAAAGTCTCACTCTTGCTCCCGAGTCCTCTGCTCCTTCTGTGTCTCCCTGCATCCATCCATCTGCCTGGCACCACCAGTTTTCATGCCTTTTGCTAACCAAACATTGGCAGTTCATGGCCTCTTGTCTCAGGCTCCCACCCAGAGCTCACACTGCACTTCTAACAGAGCTACCTGCACCAGATGTACTCCTCAACACTGTGTAAAGATTAGAGATGTATGAAGATAGGGAAAACTTTCATTGTTATTTATGTAACGTGTAAGCATATTTTGGCTATGCAGACAAGTATTTTCAGTCTCATACCCAGCACCAGTTACCTGGGTTATAGAAGAAACTTCTCTACAAACAAGTTTATTCTTTTTTTCCAGTTATGGAGTTTCTTTGTTTCCTATGAATCAGTGAATACTTAGAGAAATACTTGATGTAGTATTTCCCGTGGTAAATCTCCAAAATCAATAGAATAAATTTAGGCATGAATTTGACCCAGTGAGTTTTGTCGATCCACTGAAGTTATTGACCTAACAGAATAGTGCAGTCTTCCTTTGACTGGATATTTAATAAAGCACCAAAATTTGCTTCAATATTGAATATCAATTTGAGTTGATAGTTCGGATCATGGGTTATTGATTTTAAACAGCATATGTTACCTATTAAATCTGAAGACTTTGAGCAACAGCAGTGCATGTAAGATCATAGGATGGCTCATGTTGAGAAAATTCAAGAGACTGCATTGTCTGACTGCCTGTTCAAGTGGTGGGAGCAGATCAGGTTGCTCAGGCCTTATCAAGCGAGATCACAAAAACCTCCAATGATGGGAATTGCTTATCTTCTTTGAGCAAACTTACCCGCTGCTATGCTGTCTTCACAGTGGAATTTTTAAAATTTATATCCAGTCTGATTCTCTCTTGTTCAACTTTTGGTCATGACTCTTGTATGGTCCTTCATGAACCCCACATACAGTAGGGCACCAAACTGGGTGCAACACTCTCGTGGTGCTCTAATAAGTGCTACATGGAGAGGCATAATCCCTTCCTTCAATATACTCAATGTACTTGTGTTTCCCCTCACTGTCACAGCCAACACGTCTGGTGGCCCTTTCTGCTGTCCAAGTCCTGCTGGCTCTCCAGCACCCCCATGGCCTCTTCCACAGAGCTGCTTCAGCCCAGCAGCCCTTAGGCTACACATTGCTGCAAGAAATTTTTCCTTCTCAGGTATAACAGGTATATTGGTCATTGGCTGAGAGTAATTAGAAAGATAGATTGGCATAGAGAAGGAATCTCGTAATTTTTTCTTTTGTCTTTTTTGACTTTGATGCTCCCCAGTCTTTCTTCTTTCCATTCTTACGTGTCTGTTTCTTCTCAATTTATTTGGCCAAAATGCTATTTTAGTATTTATTCTCCTATTCAGTTTTTGTTTGGATTTTCTTTCACTCAGTAATGAATTATAATCAAGTAACCATTTCATTAATTATATCTATTTGAGTACATATATATGCATGTATGTGTAACTGGTATGATCCCTGCTGTCAAAATGTACAAGGAAAAATCTAACAGTTTTGTTTTAGTACTCTTAGGGCATTGCACTGGATGCAAACTAATGAAAATTTTGAGGTGTTAGGACTTCTGGGAGTAAGGAATGTGCCTGTGGAGCTCTAAAATATGCACAAGAAATCATTAAAAGGTGCAGGATTGTTATCTCTGGATACCTAGACTAGAAATTATTTTATGTCTGAACCTCCTCTGACACTCTCAAGGTTCCTGGAATCTGAAAAAAAGTGTTGAAAACCACATGATAACTCAGATGAAAAGCTCTGACACTGAGATTCCATCCTCTGCTATTGTAAAGGACACTTTATTACTGGCTGTCACAAATATCTGATGTACTGTCCTGTTTTTATTAGCTAATTGCCTTTTTTGCTTTCTCTTTTAAGTCATTTTTGTTGAGTGTCCTGTCTTGGCTTCAATTTTTGCTATAAAAATTTCAAATTTTTTTAATTCTAGAATTTATCCCAAATACATCAAAATATTATCTCAATAATATGGCATTTTCTGCTGCTAAGGGACACAGAACAGATTCCACACACTTGCACATAAAAGCAGAGGTTGCTCCTAAATTTGCTTGACAGGGAAGCCTGGATGATGTGGGGTGGATTTTAACAGAAATACCTCCAATTCTGCAAGTGTGCTAATCTGAGTTTCAGTCGTATCTTCTTATCTTTCTTATTCATTTATCTGCTCATGTACACATCTCAAGTTGAAAAGAAATAACCAGTATCAATAAATAGGAATTTAACTATACAAAATCTCACAGGATTACAAGAGATGGATAAACTAAAATATTTTATGCTAAAATCTGTTATATATCATTTTACTTCCACCAGAGTACTGAAATTACTCTCAATTCACACCACTACAGCTTTTTTATTTTTGCCAATATTCCTTGTGCCAGTCAATGTTGCCTAGAAATGTGTATGTTCCTGTATCAAAGGAAAATATACTGTATAATATTTACTAAAACTCACCATTAGGCAAATTAGTCAGATTCTATTCACATTTTTGAAAGCTCTGGTTCCTATTTGGTGACTCAAAATTATATTCAGTAGTGCTAAATATCAACAGCAACATCAAGAGGAAAAAATATTTCTTTGTTCAGATGGAGGTGAAACAGCTTTCACCTCCATCTGAAATATGTACATTTTTGTTTGTGGTTTTTTTTTTTTTCTGAACACAAACATCTAATGGAAGAAAATACTATTGGAAGAAAGCTTCTCATTAAGCAGGGTTTTTTTTTCTTAGACAGTATTTTGAGTAGTCATGATTTTAAATCCAGTTCTAAATTATGAAAACTACTTCAATTTCCAAACTTTCTTGCAAAAAATATCAAATAGTGTAATAACAATTTGGTTATTACTCTGTAAGAATACTGGAATAGCGCTGATATGAACTAGGCAATTTATGTCCTTTTTATATCTAACCCTAGTATTCTGTTATGGCAGACTAGGACAATATTTATGCTCACAAAGAGTTAATTACTTAATGGGCGGTCTCTAGTTTCCAAAATTGTTGTTGATTCATGTAGATAAAATTACTTTCTGTTAACCTCACATTATCCATATGAATACAGCCATACCTGAATCCCATTCTTGTGATCTTTACATTCTTTTGCTGGGTCTAATTCTGGATTTCTCATTCCAAATAATCTCTTCTTTTCTTTTTTTTTTTCCTTTCTTTTTTCCCAAGAGAAAGCCAACTTCATATTAGACTGGTGAGAAGAAAAAATATGCTTAAACATCATTGCTGCAATGTTATATGGGGAATAGATTTCTCTATGTTTCCTAGAGTTGAGCGATATGATTGTGAACGGAAAGAGAGAACAGACAAAACAGTTTTAACATTTGTGTTCCTAATAGACCTTTTTAACAGGAGCTTGTAGTTTCTCGGGATTGCAACAGAACAGGATTTTTCAAAATCCCTAAAAAATGTCTTATGATTGTTCTCATAAGTATCCACAGTAAGTTAATCACTGACTTCAATGGGAGCAGAGATAGTCTACTTTGTTGGACAGTTTTGGAAATTATATTGTAATTAAATAATTCACAAAAAAGCTGTGGCTCTTATGATGGAACAGTTTTTGCTTTGATTTGTTGTTTTGTGGGGTTTTTTTTAAGAGAAAAAACAATGGAGCAAATAACCAACCTCTAAGTACCAAAGATGGAATTTAATTTTCACATTTTCCTGTCCCCACTGACCTGTGGAAGGGAGAAGCCAACTATGCAAAGATCCTACATCCTATTCTCCCTCAGGGAAAAGCAGCTATCAAACAAAGACTGTGTTTCAAAGCAGTCCTTCCAGCAGATATTGATACCTCTCTCATCCTCTCATCTAGTCCTGCTTTACCCACATCCCTGTTTTCCCTAGGCACTAAGTCAGAACAAGGGCTATCGGCATAGGTTAAGGTGGCAGATGCAATGGGTGAGAGCAAAGAATAAAAAAAACATAACATGAGAATAGAAGAGCTATGTTAGATGAGAATTAAAAATGATTCATAACATATTGACCTAATGTATTCTAAGAAGACCATCTTGGTCTATGTAATTTCTTTTAATTCTTTGCATTATTTTTCTGTCTAAAATTATAGCTATAAAATACCTGGAATGATTTTTCAAATCTTGTTTCACGTACTAATTTCCAGTCCCTGGACAGGAAGTTGTTAACAAAGCTTAATCAGACAGTGACCTGTTTGCTACAGAATTAAAAGAATCAAACGCAATATTTCAAAACTCAATTAAAAGTTCCTCATTCCCTTGTGACATTCCCTTCAACAGAAAAGGATTGTTTTGGTTGCTTTCTTGGTTACTTTTTTTCTTGTTGTTGTCAAATTCTCTCTTGGCACACATTAGCATGTAGATGATGATTACTGAATTGAACATCTCAGACTGGGGCTCACAAGTTCTTAGATTTTCTCATCATTTTATTTGTAGTTTTATTTGAAGTTAGTTTGGCCTGCTTTGATCTATAAATTGGTATGGATGTCCAGACATATGTCCAACATTTACCAGTCATAGGAAGAACGTCTGAAGGACAAAAGTATCTGCCTCATATATTATGTAGGCAAAAGACTGAAGTTATAGATGTGGTGAAAATCTTGGCCTCGAGATCATTCTGAATATGTGAGGGAAATTTTACTAGCACATATGAAAATGGTAATAGGTATGGTAATTGTAAGCTTTTGAAAACTTCCCACGATTACTTATTCTTTGGTAGGCTCGTGGTAACAATTTTTTTTCAAACCTTGTGATAGACTTTTCAACATAGTCACTTACATGACAGGTAAATCAGCTTAAAACATGTTCCTACACATGTATCTACTATTATCAATCCAATATCAACAATGCAAACATACTGAAGAAAGTAGGATAAATCATTTGATCCATAATGCTAAAAATAAACCTTCTCATAGTACATTTTAAAATCTACTCCAAAACTGTGAAGGAAGAAGAATAATGAAGAGGGTGGGGAGCTTCACCATTTATTCTTGTTATACATGTTTATATCTAGTTTTCAGTTTCTCTGAGAGACAGGGAAAGAATGAAAAAAAGTTTTTCATAAGTTGTTGTAGGAAGGTAAGAAATTGAATTGGTGCACATCTGTACCAAATCTATGAAGCTTCTAGATTCTGAAACAAAAGTCTAGCTGGAGACTTTGTGAGGACTAAAATGTCCCAAGGGAATTACTCTTTGCTACAGAAGATAGAGTCTGGTGCAAGGTGATGCTGGGGTAAGCTGACCTTATAGCTGCTGAAGTAAGGCTGATGTGTTATGAGAGCTGCAAAAACCTAGCTGCAGAAAATCCATGGTACTGGTAATTTGAAGAGACAGGAACCATTACTTTCTTTTATTTTCTTTCCTTCAAAAAACCTTTATTTTCCCTTACTTGCAGTCTCTTTGCCCCTTTTTTTGGTGTCAGCTGGTGCTCAAGACCTGTCCTAGCACCTATGAAACTACCTATTAGAGCAGCAAGGTCTGTATGCTGATTGGAAAGACGTTAATGCATCTGAGAATTTTCTAAAAGACCCTTTGTTCCAAATCAGATTATGTCACTAGCAGAGGAGACTGTACTGAATTATGGCATCATATTTGTAAGGGAAGGTTTGAACTCAGAACTTGGAAAACAGTTTCTTGCTATTCTGAAAATAACAGCTTAAGACCAGCAACAGGAAATTAACACAAATAAAACTAATAGATATATAACAAGTGATGAATATCCACATTTTTAATTTGGACTACTACTTTTAAATGGGAAATGTGGAATGTTCTTGTTTTTTGCACTGGGCTCCTTAGCACTATTTCAACTTACTGAACTATAACAGAACAAACAAACAAACAAAAGAAATTGCTTTTCAGATGAAAAAT